>JABCKT010006794.1:0-17835 GCA_018858115.1 Tephrocybe rancida | reverse complement strand
GGACCCCAGCCCGCTCTCTAAGTTAGCGTCTTAGCTCGACGCCACTCTCTTTAGACTCTCTCGGTCTTAGTTCGTCGCCACTGCGCTTAACCTGCCGCAACAATCTTAAGCAACTCTCGCTCTATGTACCTCCTGGGAAGGGCCGCCCCCACGGTGATGACATACCGACAATCGAACTTCCTCGTTTGAAGAAACTTCGCATTTTTTGCCATTCGCTACAAAGTCACATCATAATCCTCTCACACATGCAGTGCCCCGAAGTCACCACCCTCTGCCTCCACTTCCATCCCGAGTATGTTCCACAATCAGTCAGTACTTCTCAACACGTAGAGAATATTGAGAAGCTGGCTTCTCTCATTGCAGCACGTTTTCACGTATCCGACTTAGACGTTGAAAGTGACCCCCGCTTCCATATCATAGTGCTTCAAGCCAGCAGGCAAGCTTCGGGTGACCACAGAACGATTTCCATTCGTCTTGATCGTGTTGAGGACAGTAACGATTTGCCCCTTGGTTCATTCTTCAAAAGGTTGCCACCTGACAACATCAAACGCTTGTGGGTATCTGAATCGGCATTTTCAGCGGGCATATGGCTTCCTCTCTTTGGGAGCTTACGATGTCTGGAAAATATCGTCTTATGGTCGACCCCCACGGACATGATATCCGCCTTGAACACAAGAAGCTCGCAGGATGGGGAAGGGGAAGGGCCACCGTCAGAGATGGGTGCGCTTGGATTTAAGGCGCTGCAGAGGCTGACAATCAACTATTGGAACTTCAATGAGAACAACGCAGATGCTCTATGGGCATGTATCGAAGCTCGCCACGCCCATGACGTTGGTCTCAAAGTCCTCCGCCTTCAAGAATGCATGTTTCGGGGGAAATCTACCACAAGCTCAAATCTTCTCGACAGGCTCAAGTCTGTTGTAGAGGTCGTTGAATGGGACGTAGAGCACGTTTCGACAGGGATTGTGGAGGAGGAGGGCGAACATCGAGGGGAAAGGTGCCAAACACACAACTTTTATCATTGAATGATTATTTAGTAGTTATCGTTTTACCAAAACGGAGATTGAACCACAACATTCGAAATCCGGTCGATCGATCCGCTACCCACACCCTTCCTTCTCATTGATCCGGAGGAGTTTTCTCTCAAGTTTGATAACTCTTATATACTGCCTTGGGTTAGTTCTTTTCACAGCGTAAATTCCCAGACTATTACTCAATTACAGCCAACGTAGTTGTCCTGCAATGTAGTCCAATCTTGACCGGCTGTCTGTCGTATTTGCCTGCCATCCTTTAGCCACATCCGAGCGTGCGTTCCAACTGCGTCTGCCAGATTCTAACTTCTAGGCTAAGTGTTGGCGCACTTCACAACCTCGACGATATCTTTGAGTTCCCACCGAAGAATTTTGCATGATACGTTTAAAGTATTCGCCTTTTTCATTACTTCCAGTGTGAATTTAATTTAATTTAATCTTTTTTTTGACGCCTTCAGACTTCCGGAAACACCGAGAAACATCCCTGCTCTTCGGTATGCCTTCAAGGTGAGAGACTTAGAGCTTGTGGATAAAGCCGTACTGCTGCTTATTGCCCATATTTTCTTGATCAAAGCATTGAACTCAATGGAGTATCGGAATGGAAAAGTTCCGAGCCAGTTTACTTTTCGAAGTAACTAATCATAGGCGGCATTTTATAAAGAGGGCTGTCTTTCTCAAAGAACGGCGAATTTTGATGAAGAAAATTCGGAAGAGGAGCGGAACCTACTATCAGAGGGCATGCAATGGCTGTGGCCACGGAGAGTCTAATCTCGTCACACTGGAAATCCTTCGCAAGTTGGGAATGAGCGCCACATCTCTCAAAATTTTGATGACACTTTTGGGATAACGAAACGTTGCTGCTCGACTTGCACGGAAGACCTGCGTTTGTGACAGGAGGATATTCAGAAGGCCATTCAAAAGATTCGCAAGTCGAGCACATTGATCCAGACGTGAATGTACAATAGTATCGAGACTCTATTAACACGATGAAGCAGAAATCTTCTACCCATAATCACTCCCTTGGGGCCCCTCCCGGTTGCGGTCACGATCCCATTCTGCTCGAGCAACGGGATCATCTCCAAACTCGTACAATATCGGTGAATTCAACGATCGTGCTTGTGGTCGGAGCACTGCGGGTCGGGCGCCGTATATTGCGTTTGTCATCCCATTGCCGCAGATGTAGCGAAAGGCGTGCAGCCAGCTGGCCAGAAAGCCCAAGGGTCGAGGGTTACTCGTTATGTAAGGAGTGAGGCGATCAGCAAAGGAAATGTACGGAAGGGTGATTACACCAAGAAGGCATTGGAGAAATCCATTCCGTCTATCATGAGAGGGATATCCGAGGGAAGAAAGACGTTTTCAGCCTACAGTTTTCTATCAAATGCTCAATTAGCAAGTGTAAACGGAGAAGAAGCACTCACAATGCAGAATACTAGAGCTGATAGTGGAAGTAGAGACATGATACTAGAGCGATCTCATAATTAGATGTACACAAGTGGATAAAGAGCAGTTGCATGCCACACCTGAAGTAAAGTAGACCTGGATAACGGATATTAAGCAGAGATATTCAAGCAAAGGAAGAACGGACCTTGGTCGAGCGTGAGGAAGGCAAAGCCGTTGTGAGAGGTCCTAGAGTTGAGAGACGGAAGAGTATCGGTCCTTGAAACCTTGAACTATCACTGGCATACGTATCGCCGAAGTAACCTCTAGCAAACAGGTTAGGAAAGTGAGGACGATGGGCGTCAGTAGTGGCACTATATCTAGAGCCATGATTTCGTCGAAGAAGAGGCTTGTGGTCGCGCATTAGTCTCGATACCCTCCTCCAAAAATTGATTTTGATGACACCCGTTCAAAAATAGACGCGCATGTCAAACTGTAAACCAGGCGAACATAGGCTCAGCGTGGCGTTTCGCTGAAAACACAAGCGTCCCAAAGAGGACGCGTGGACGTGTCGCGCCCACGTGGATGGGTTTGTCAGCGGTCTAGGCCATTCCCCATCTGCTCAACGTTGAACTTGTACAACGACGAATCCTCCACGCGCCTCTACGAGAACTCTATTTTTCAGGGACTGCGTTGAGCATTTTGATTTAGAAATTTTGGCAGCGCAATCGATTAGATCGTGATTCTTTCCGGTGCGTTTTGAGCAAGTTTTGATCTCATTTGCATTCACTGACAGTCCACCCCCAGCTCAGTGCCTGGACTTCAAGCTTCAATTCCACAAGACGGAACAAAGATGCTGCGAAACCAACACGAATTTATACTGAATCGAGCCTGAGTTTGTGCACGTCCATCCTTGATTCGATGACCTGACTCACGCATTCTTTGATAGGGTTCAACACGGATTGTATGGTGTTAACATGGGCACATCTCGCATCCTTCGCTCTCATTCAACGTCTCATTGCCCTCGCCCTTCCCCGTGTGCCCAGCACGAGAAGAGCAAGCTATCATTTTGGCTGTCTCCTTATCCTGCCATGATTCCCTTGAAATGTTAATAGGGTAATTAGGCGACTCTCACCAAGGTACGCAACATTCGATCGAGGATTTGGGTTGGCACTTATATACTCTTCAAGGTCAATAACTTTGATCTAAGAGGTGGCGAGAGGATGGTGGCGATGGTAGTGACTTTAGACATGTGGTCTTGGTGGCGACAATTGGTGAGAGCCTCTATTTGAGATGATTATGTACGTCTTCTCCTTATGACCGGCTCTCCTTCTACCTTCTGGCCTAGTTCTCAATGCTGACCTTCCTCTGGTAGGAGCCTCACTTGACGTTAACATCCCGGCGACTAATCATCAATCTCGATACGCGCCCATCCTACACAGGGTGCTCGCGATGCAAGCGATAAACACGACACATAGAGTCCCTGGGAACGCCTTTGTACCGATTGGACACACCCTCCCTTCTGCGGGCCACCAGAGCGACCAAGGCGACTTAGGATGGTCCTAGGAATGGCATGTGAGCGTTGGTGCCTTCGCCTGGGTATGCGACTTTCATTGGAACTTATACGTGTTTCACAGGTCAAGAATACAAAATTCGGCGCGGAGTCAGGGGGCGCAAGTGGTATGCCTATGCCTCCAACCCAGCGAACGGATGACTCCATCCACCCGATGACTTCCCGACTGGACGGCAAGCCATACACGACCGTCCTCCTTTGATGCGGCTGACTTTGGGCTGCGATGCGCGACGGATAAAGACATGATACTGGATCGTACAGAGGCGATAGCGGAGATAGCGAGATGTGGGTTGCGAATCGAGTGGGAGGAGCAGAGGAGGGCGGTTGTCAGGGCACTCGGAGGCTGGTCATGGGCAACACTGACGTGTCACGTTACATGGTGCAAGGCGAGACTCAGCGGGCGAGTATTGGGGAATGGAGATAGTGAACGTCAGGTGGGGGCGTGTGGGTTGATTTGATTGGGATACAGGCGACCGCGGGGTGGAAGACGTTGACAAGGACCAAGAGAGCAGCCGCGTCAATGGAGGCTTAGCTTATGGCGAGCGGAGGCTGGTACTGTAAACATGGTAAGTGACATCTAGCTGAGCACTATTGTCAGTTTGAACCCATTCATACTAGGAGGCGGTAATGTTGAAGTCCGAGGCTGCAAGGAGACGGCGGTGGCAACTGAAAAGCCTCGCCTTCCGCTGTCATTGTTCACCACGCCTCTACTCGATGGCAAGCAAAGCTCTGTACGTCCGTTGCCATTCTTGTCCTATCCACCTTCCCTACTCTCTCCATGACGGTGCTCAAGGCTGAACTTCCTCCCTTTTTAGATGATGCGATCTGGGATGGATGTCCTGTCTGCTCGTCCTCTCTCAAGCCATCTGTATGCGTGAATACCTTACTGCCACCACGAGCGGTATACGAAGGAGTGCCCACGCATCTGTTCTCCGGGGGAGGGAGAAAGCCTGCCCGAGCTAGTGGTCCAAAAGGAGATGATGGGCCATGCCCAGAGTGATGCCGCTCGCGATTGTGCGGGGCCTAGCCTGGCGATGAATGGCATTTTCGGGAGTGTCGAAGGAGTCAAATTGGACGCGTCGCTGGGACCACTCGGATACGAAGCGCCATCGTCTCCATGAGCCACGACCCTTTCTTTCGTCTGTCGCGTTTAACCATACTACCCCGGCTGAGTGCAGTGGAGATGCCAAGGATGCGGTATAACCGTCGAGTGAGAGGAGAGAGAGAGGAGAGAGGTTATGCACGCATGAGATATGGGAAACCAGGGGAGCACAGAGTGCCTGTGCTATTTTCTAGCAGTCACATTTGGTTGCTGGAAATCATACGACTTCGATTCAAGCTGTAATTTGTTTAGGAAACGATGAACTATTGGCCTTGAAAGTTGGATGCTGGACAGACACCTTATACTTGTAATTACTTGCTTCAATATTTGCAAGAGGTTTGATCTGATCTTATCTTCCGCAATCGTTGTCTTCCAACGACTGTGAAGTGTTCTGAAGAGTCACGATCAACGTTCGAGCAGACACCATGCAGCAGACTCGCAGCCTCATGGAAGCAACATGCTTCAGTACGAACGAAGAGAAGATATTGGCCTACGCACAAATCCAGCATGAAATCGAGTTGATGAAACAGGCGATCCTGGACCTCAAAACACGGCACAACTCCCTCAGTCTCATCGCTCGCCTCCCAAACGAGATTTTGGGCAAAGTCTTCACATGGCTTATGCAACTACAACGAAAGAACAAGGAAACCCCTTGGATCAGGGTATCCTTCGTTTCGTCACACTGGCGGCACGTAGCTCTTGATTGCCCCCATTTGTGGAGCCGCCTGCATGGGATCCGTTCAGAGGAGTGGCTATCCCTACTCGTATCTCGTTCTGGTGCAGTTCCACTCTGCGTGCTCTTCAAGGCCGATTATGGATCTGATACACGGTTTGGACCACGAGGAACAGCGGTTGTTACACCGCAGATGCATCGTGTTCGAAAAATAGTTCTCAAAACCGCCTATAACGCAGACTATTTAGCCCCAGTCAACTACGGAGATGGATCGTTTCGGGGTCCGTTCCAAATCAATGCACCACTCATTGACACATTGGACATTCTTTCTAGCAGGGCCCCAAACTCGATTTGCCTCGCAGATAATCTCTTCTCCGGCGTGGCCCCGCTTCTGCGGAAGATGTATGTGCGAGGCTGCATCTTCTCCCCGAATTTCGTTCCACTTGCCAGCTTGACACAGCTGACGTTGGATGACATCGATTGGGGCCTCAGTTCATTATTGCGCACGCTTGGAAATGCTAGAAATCTTAAGCAACTCTCGCTCTATATACCTCCTGGGAAGGGCCACCCCCGCAGTGATGACATACCGACAATCGAACTTCCTTGTTTGAAGAAAATTCGCTTTTTTTGCCATTTGCTACAAAGCCACGTCATAATCCTCTCACACATGCAGTGCCCCGAAGTCACCAGCTTCTGCCTCCACTTCCATCCCAAGTATGTTCCACAATCAGTCAGTATTTCTCAACACGCAGAGAATATCGAGAAGCTGGCTTCTCTCATTGCAGCACGTTTTCACGTATCCAACATGGACGTTGAAAGTGGCCCCCGCTACCATATCATAAAGCTTCAGGCCAGAAGGCAAGCCTCGGCTAGTCATACAACGATTTCCATTCACTTTAGTCGTGTTGAGGGCAGTAACGATTTGTTCCTTGGTTCACTATGCAAAGGGTTGCCACTTGACAACATCAAACGCTTGCGGGTATCCGAATCGGCATTTTCAGCGCGCGTATGGCTTCCTCTCTTTGGGCATTTACAATGCCTGGAAAGTATCGTCCTATGGCCGACCCCCATGGACATAATATCCACCTTGAACACAAGGAGTTCGCAGGACGGGGACCCGGAAGGGGAAGGGCCGTCAGAGATGGGTGCACTTGGATTTAAGGCACTGCAGAGGCTGACAATCTACTATTGGAACTTCAATGAGAACGATGCAGATGCTCTATGGGCATGTATCGAAGCTCGCCACGCCCACAACGTTGGTCTCAAAGTCCTCCGCTTTCAAGAATGTAAATTTCATGGGAAATCTACCACAAGCTCGAATCTTCTCGACAGCCTCAAGTCTGTTGTAGCAGTAGTTGAATGGGACGTGGAGCACGTTTCGACAGGGATCCTGGAGGAGGACGAGGACATTGGGGGAGGAGGTGCTGACAAATCGCGTCCAACCTGGGCGATGGATTCATGAGTAGAGTATTCATTTTACAAATGAGTATAAACCGCAAATACAAACGATCCCTTGAATACCTCATAAGTTCCCAGTCACGCCACACGACCCCCAACATTGAATGATCATGTGGTAGTTATCATTTTACCAAAACGCAAAGATTGAAACACAACATTAAAAAGCTGGCCGATCGATCCGCTACCTGCACCCTTCCTCATTCATCCGGAGGAGGTTTGATAACTCTTATTTACTGCCTTAGGTTAGTCCTTATTACTGCGTAAATTCACTCTCACTTTAATTACAGCTAACCTATGCCCATGCAATGTAATCCAATCTTGACCGGCTGTCTGTAGACTGTCACATTTACCTGTCACCATTGAGCTACACCCGAGAGTTCATTCCAAGTGCGTCTGCCAGATACATTATGAGGAATGGAACAAAGTTGCAAAGCGGGGGCTGTCTTTCTCGAAGAAACGGCGAATTTCGTTGAAGAAAATTCAGAATAAGAGGGGAACCTACTATCAGTGGGCAACCAATGGTTATGACGACAGAGAGTCTGAACTCGTCACACTGGATATCCATCGTGGATTGGGAATGGGTGCAGCATCTCTTCAAGATTTAGATGATACTTTTGGGATAATGAAACGTTGCTGCTCGACTTGCACGGAAGACCTGCGGTTGCGGCGAGAGGATATTCAGAAGGCCATTCAAAAGATTCCCAAGTCGAGCACATTGATCCAGACGTGAACGTACAATAGTATCGAGACTCTATTAACACGATGAAGCAGAAATCCTCTACCCATAATCGCCCCCTTGAAGCCCCTCCCGGTTGCGGTCACGATCCCATTCTGCTTGAGCAACAGGATCATCTCCAAATTCGCTTGCAAATATTTGAAACGACGATACGATAGTGGTGAATTCAATAATCGTGCTTCTGGTTGGAGCACTGCGGGTCGAGCTCCGCATATTGCGTTTGTCGTCCCATTGCCGCAGATGCAGCAAAAAGCGTGCAGTCAGCTGGCCAGAAAGCCTGAGGGTTGAGGGTTACTCGCCAAGTAAGGAGTGAGGCGAGCAGTAAAGGAAACTTACGGAAGGGTAATTGCACCAAGAAGGCGTTGGAGAAACCCATTCTGTCTATCATAAGAGGGATATCTGAGGGGGAAACGACATATTAAGCTTACGTTTTTCTATAGATGCCCAGTTAGCAAGGGGGGGGAATGGAGAGGTGAAGAAGCACTTACAGCGCCGATTATTAGAGCTGCAAGTGTAAGTAGAGACGTGATACTAGAGCGAGCTCAAAATTAGATATGCGTAAGTGGGTAAAGAGCAATTGCTTGCCACACCTGAAGTAAAGTAGACCTGGATAACGAATAATTAGCATGAGAGGATATTCAAACAAAGAAAGCACAGACCTTGCTCGAACACGAGGAAAGCGAAGCCGTTGCGAGAGGTCCTAGAGTTCGAAAGGCGGAAGATTTTGAGTGCTTGGATGGACCGAACTATCATAAGTATTGCCGAGGTGACCTCTAGCAAACACGTAAGGACATTGAAGACAGCACCAACTAGATGGACTTCAGTATGTCTAGAACGAGGAAAGACGACGTTTATGCAGACCTCTGGAAAAGTGCATCAGATTGAATTGGAAAGGGGTATACATAGTCCCTTCACGCACATTCTCAAGCTAGTGTTATCGTCGTCACACACTATGGCCGGTACGTGTATCTGTACTGACGATCAGTCAAGAAGCCCAGATTAACTCCCAACTTACAATAGAGAGAACGATTGTAGTGGCCCCGAGTAGAACGAAGAAGATGAGAACATATCGGTTCTTATTGTACACTGCATATGTCCGAGCACTCCATGTCACTGGAAAGGGAAGGATATTGTTTTAAAAAACTTTTGGTAGAGAGAGAGAGAGACCAACTCTTACCAATAATAGCTATCCGCCCTAGAACGCTAAGTGTTGCGCTAATTTTATATCCAGTGTCGCAGCTGCAGATATGTCGGCCAGATGTTTATTAACCTCGATGGTTCCCTTACTAAACATGTCAAGGGTGAGCTCAGCGCGTGATACATAGCTTCATAAATCACCCTAACCGAGAGCTTGTTGCTGATGTTGAGCAGATAAATCACATTGGCGACCAACGCATAACGGCAAAAGCAGTAAAGGATGGTAGAGTATCGGAACTTCGCGGCCCAAATGTACTTCACCTCCAGCGAAAAGGTTAAGAGGTAGTCATAGTATAGAAATGCTGTAGCCAGCTCGGAATCAGGCCCCAGCACCTCGTTCTTGAAAGTTGGGAAAGACGGACCTATGCTAGCCCATTGGATACAAAATTGCGTGAAGCTGTCAAGCATGTCAGTTCGTTCAAAAAATAGTTAAACACAAACACGCAACTGACTGATTAGAACCTAGGTCGACCATCCAGAGAGGAAGTTCTCGAACTCACTGTCAGAGCCAGGTCGATGTACGCAGTGAGCCGAGTAGGATACTGTGGGATTCGGAACCAACAGTGGGGTGAAATCAGTTTTGCCGACAATTTGTTGATCATCAATCAGGATCTCCGTGGTCTGATGGGCCCGGCACACGTGACCGCGTTGGTGCCTTGAAGTTGTCATGAATGAAGGACCCAAGATGCAATAAGGACGTGTTTCAGAGATTGATTAGGTGTCTTAATGTGGACTCTCATGACAATATTGTGGATCTAGCTCTCAGAAACATTTTTTCGGGATAACCGACGCGCCAAAGAACGCGTCCTATATTTATCTGTAGGCCACGTGAGCGTGACAAATTGAAAGATCAAATTTCTCCAGACGTGAACTCAGGCTAACTCAGGCTCGTGAGTCCTGGGTATCTCGACTTCCTTGCGACTGCATTACTCAAGTCATCCGACAACCAGCTTCCATGAAGGGTAGGAAGACGTCGGATCAGGGGAATGCATTGACAGCCATCTCGAACCAAAAGAGCTGGATATGTAAGTGCAATCCCTACAATTATGTCGTGATGCTGAAAGCTCTATCTGATAGTAACAAGTGTGTAGAAGCTTCTTACTAGGCATGGGCTAGACCTGATTCAAGATCTAGCTGAGGTTCTCACACTTCCTAGTGAATCAGTCAAAATTCTGCAGGCACAAGTCAAGACAAGCCTGAAAAAGACTTCATCTGCGGTAGGCCAATACACACGGACTGTCATGCGTGTCTACACCGCTAACACACCTATCCAAAGCCGCCAAACCCGAGAACCTGTTGGAGGACAATCCGGCACAATGTACGATACCCCGAGAACAGTCTAGATAGTTATTAGTCAGCTTCGGGCATAGCCCGATCACATATCTCTTACTCTCGAGAATACTCTAGAAACTTATTACACAGTATATAAACCCTAGTTTACTACCATCTAATACAATCAGTTATCTTCCCTTAACTGCGCACCTGAACAACAGAACTGAAGACCCCACAAAACACGCCGTTTGGGGAATGAATCATGCACTGTCGGAAAGACAGAGATCAGCCATACGCTCCACCATCTCTCAAGAGGAGGAATGTGTCACGGATATTGATTCCGAACTCTCAAAAGTTCAAATCGAAGTAAACGATGATGCGTTCGACTCAATCCTATGCGGATGGTCTAAAATCAGGTGACCTAGTTTGTGACTAGATTGGTTGAGTGTTTGGTGCTTGAAACCAATCCACAACAACCACAAAACCTGCCTTGGACAAGGGGTTCTGCTAAAATGCGAGATGCTTTATTGGCTAGGTTAATGATTTACTTTGAGGCGCTTGGAATGGGAGGAATGGAATAGGGTTGGCCGTGGTACTCGAAAGGGAAGGAGAAGATAAGGTCGGAAAGGTTTATGTATGGGAACAGGTTACCTCGAGCAGCACAGGGATGAAAGATTTCAAAGGAAATGAAGCTACGGGTTTGGTAACGGAATTTGAAAGTGAGGAGGGTTTGAATGATCTCGAAATCCGAGCTATGGCGGGCAAAGGGTAAGTCGATGTATGAACTCTCTGGTACTCTGTTGAGTAGTGTAGGATCGAGGGGGTTGGGAGATTCGATTTCCGAGATGAAGCAGAACATAGGCAGAGTCGCAGCAGACAGTGTGAGCTTAGCGGGTAGAGAGAGATAGAGCGATGTTGGTGGAATGTTGTTAGCAGATTGCTAATGACAAATGATGATCCTGAAGTGATCGAAGTAGTAGCGCGGGTGGACTGTACGTGGAGGGTAATTCTCCAGTAGGTCACGGATACTGATGTTGGGGAATGGGTAGCGAAATTGGGGTTGAACGACTGGGCTGATGTCTTTGATGATAAGGAACATTCGTTCCTCTGCATCTTCTGTAATGACGCGGATGGTGCTATGCAGATGATCGCTGAAAGCGCCTTCGTGAACTGATTGTTCCAACATAAACACAAATCAAATGGGTTTGGTGTAAGACATGCGAGGGTCAAGAGGGTCGTGGTGTGGCGGTGGGTACAGCGGTTGAAAAGGAACCCTTCCGAAAGTGTCGATCACTGGTCGCGGTGGTGAATACGGATGGTTGTACAATGGGGGATGTATTGGCGTTGGACACAGAATATTATTGGAACGATGTGAGTGGTTAGCAGACGCTGGTCGAGATGTGGCGGCAAGGGGATTGTACTTGGCTCGGGACAAGGTGGAAGCGATGGATGGGTTAGTCGCGTTGCTGTTTCCGAGAACGATACACGCCTAGGGCTGTTGCTGTTCACAGCAGTAGTCAACTCTGGTGTAGTTGATGCTGTTGCCGTGTTGGCAGGTTCAGTCCGCCGGGTTGGCAGAAACAGGCAAGGAGCAAACTGATGTGACGCAATCGGGTCGATGAGACCTAATTGGCCTTGAGAGTGACTATAGAGAGCAAACACCAAAGCACTTTCGAAGACCTAAACCATTTTCTCAAAAAGCTGGAAACTCAGTTTATGTTGCTTAAAAGCCTCTCCCTCAATGTCAGGCATTTGAGGAGTGTCACATGCACTGGCCATGGTCATGGTTGGGGCAAGGCAGACAGCCCATTATTCTACCTGCACCTGTCAAGACTATGCATCCACATATCAGACCCAGAGTCCGGTCTGTCCCTGAACTTCCATTGCCTTCGTCTCCTGACACTCACCACCTTCGAAATTTCGTCCTCTCGAGTGGAACGGCGCCACTGGGATATGATGCACTCCTCTGCATTCCTCCCCACAGCATCACCCAGCTTCAGCTCCATCCATCAGCTCAACCTTTCAAATTTAGATATCAAGTGGGAGGAACTTGTGAAACAACTGTTGAAACTGATGGCCCTTGAGGACATCCTATTGTGCAGGCCCATTGATCTGATCCAGACAGTTATTCTTTCCTCGTTATACGTGGCATCACGTCCACCAGCACAAAGGCTTGCCAACCTTGCCTCCATTTCCCTCATTGTGATTAATCCTACTGGAAAGCAAAGCGAGAAGTTTTCAAGCATGTTGAAAGGCCTGTGGTACGCCAAGACGAATCTATTTGTTTCCTTACAGATTCGAACTAACGGTCTCGTGGATCTTTATGTTTCGGGGGCTTTGGATTGTGTATACACTTGGAATCACACTTGGTAGTTGGTAATCAAATAGGATTGTTGTTTGGATTCTAGACTTTTAAATAGACTTTGGACCGTTTTTAGTGGGATCAGATCAATGAGATACAGTAATTCACCAGTCCTTTGTACAGCATGGTTCCTCTGTACAAACACATTTTTCTCGTGAATCTGGGCACACCTGCCTTCAAATACATGCCTCAGCTATAAAACCATGCCCTATCGCCATTGTGCAGGTGGAATGGCCCTGATGCAAAGCTTGCTCATTTATGGAGATACCAAAGATCTATTTTTGTATAGGGTGCCAAAATTTTGAATTGACCACTACATGGCGGCATGTCATACAATTGTTTGATTCTTGGTCTCAAAATGTGTGTGCATGTAGGTTAAAACAGCTCCTTCAAATCACTTGAGAATTCCTTGTGTTCTTGTAACTCCAGAGGCAAATCGGTTCCCTTCCCACCTCAAATGTACATATTGGGAGGAGGCAGGGTCTCACTCTGTCACACCCAAAACTGTTGGGCAGCGTACTCGCCCCAAACACATTTCCTTGCTCTTGGATTGCCCTACTAGACACGTAGACCTCTGCTACTCTCATTCTGATCAGCAAGTGCAACTCTGATGGCCCGAAGTGCTTTGTCACAAATGAAAAAGGCTCAAATATCATCTGCCAAACATACAACACTCTATGCATGTGCTGTTGCCAGATACAAAGCCGAGCAGGCAAATGTTGGGCAGAAAAAGAAACTTGGACTTCAGGCTGTATGTAGTGAGGTTACAAAGGAGCATGCAAAGGCTACAGGACATGAGATCATTCTGAATCATAACACACTTTCAAATCTTCTCAAGGGTGGATGAACTCTCGCAGAGTTTAATGCTGAAAAGGGGTGGTTGCTACCTGTGGAAGAAGAGGTGCTGGTGAAGGGTATCATTGAGATTGGACAGTGGGGTTGGCCTTACAGCTATTCACGGATTAAGGAGCACACAAATGAGGTTGCAAGGGCACAACTTGGAGACAAGTTCCCACCACTTGGTGTCAGCCAACACTGGGCATATTGATTTGCTGAGAGGCACTCTAATCGACTCCACGGATACTGGCCACAAGGATTGGACACCTGCCGAGGACAGGCCGTCAATGAAAACGCAAACAAAGCATACTGGGAAATGGCCAAAGACGTACAGCTGCGTGGTGATGATGGGAACCCTGTGGCTGCAGAGTGCACATTTGCTTTTGATGAGACAGGGTGTCCAGAGGTAGGAGGCATTGAGAACCAGAAGGCCATTGGAGCATCTGGAAAGAAGGTTCAATATCAGCAAAAGGCTGGCTCATGACAGAACATCACTGTTATCATCACAATTGGAGCTGATGGGTCTGCATTATGGCCTTCTGTCATCTATTCTGGAAAGGCTTATCAGGTTAAATGGCTGCAAGATAATCCAGCAAAAGCGAAGTAAGTTATTGATCACTGACAAGTATAATTGGACTAACATAACCAACAGCTGGGCTATTTGAAAAAAGGATGGACAGATGGTGAAATCAGAGTAGAGTATGCAAAGGATTTTGAGCTACAAACAAGAGCGAAGGCAAATGGGTGTACATGGGTTCTTTGGGTTGACGGGCACAATTCCCACTTCACATATGGCTTTCTTCAGCACTGTCAGGAACATTGCATCAAAGTTCCATGTTACGTCGCACATGGGGCTCACATCTACCAGGGTCTTGATGTGGTCATCTTCGGCCCAATGAAATCACAGTATGTGAAGGAGCGGAGACTGCACCTGCAGGAAATGGGTGAATCAGTTACAAAAGCAAACTTCCTGACAATTTACAGGAGGGCACACCTGGAAGTCCTTCAGCCTGAGCTCATCAAAACCGCCTTTCGAAAAACTGGCATCTTTCCCTTCAACCCCAACATTGTCACTCCTGAAATGATGGCTCCAAGCCTTCCAACAGGTCATCAATCCTTCACACCCATCGCTCCTCCCACCCCCATCTGCATTATGACTGACTTATTTGTTGATGTTCTACAACCACCAGTCAGGCATGATAATGATGAAACAGGTCCTGTAACTCACCAAATTTTGCCAACATGCCCTCTTCAAAGTGCCATTGAGGAGCTCTCACAAACACGTGTTGGGTATCTGATGAAATTGTCACCAATTAAAGCATCAGCACTTCCACCAGATACACCAACAATGGAATTTTTACCAGTGAAACCCAAATGCAGTCATAAATCCAAACCCCCACCTGCCTATACAGCTTGAGAACTAATCCTTCAAGAATGACTGGAGGCAAAGGATGCGCAGATACAGATCCTTAAAGCGCAAGCTGTGCAGCTCCAGGGTACCATGGTCTTTCAGCAGCTGTACTGTAATCAAGCCAGATGTCAGCTTGGCGCAAAGGAAATGAAAGCAAAGGAGAAAAAGGAGAGGGGAGGAAAGTTACACAGTGATGGGATGCCCTGACTGCTGACCACTGATGAATTCTTCAATGAAGTTGTCGCACATAACAAGGCCCAGGAGCAAGCCGAGGCCAAAAAAGATGCGAGGCAACAGGTGTGTGAAGAGTACAACACTGCAGTGGAAGAATGGAAGGTAGCGGAGGAGGCAAGGAAAGTGAGAAATGAGGATAGGCTTGTGGCCTGGAAGAAGGCAGTAGAAGAGTGGGAGGCCGAGAAGGCTCAGGTAAAAGCACGCAAAGAGAAGATCAAACCATGGGCACAGGACAACCCAAAACCCAAACGAAATGACAAGGCTTACAAGGTAGAAAAGGCTATTCCCAAGCCCAAAATCACCAGCGCTGTGGATGAGGCCTTGGAGGACTTGATGGGCACCAACAATGACAAGGACAAGGACGAGAGCAGCGGTAGTGATGGAGAATAGATAAGGGAACATGCAGTGTTACAATAATGTGACATGTGATTTGTCACATGTCCAAAGGACTTGATTTTGCTGAAAAAGGTACCCCCCACTGGCAACAAGTATTACAGGCCTTCATCATACAGTACAGCTTCCACAATTCACATACATAATATTTCGATGCTATTCCTTGATTTTGCACACTTGGGAGTAGGTAGAATCAAATATGAACTGAGATTTTCAAGTTAAATCAATTTGGCATCCAAAGGACCAGTGAATTACTGTACTAATTCCGAAGTGCTTGTATATAGAAATCTAGGCAGTACCACACCCTGGGGTACTCTGAATCTTGTCTATAGATTACTTACCCTATGTTACTTTAATTCTACCTTTATATACCCTCAGATCTGCGCACAGACCATGCAATTTTCCTATGAGATCACATGGGACCATAAGTTTTCCTTCCTAGAATTGAATTGTTTGAAAATGTTCCATGCGGCCAGGTGCCACATGTGATCGGCGCACACCTGGTGCCCAGAAAGTGGAGTGTTGCTTTGATTCCTTCTAAACTCACTCTGTACCTTCTATATCTTCCCCCAAGCTCGGGGAAATACACTGAAACAATACTCCATGTCTGTGTCATAGGGAAAACACTGTATCAAACATTTCCAGGTAGTGAAAACATCTAGTTCTGGAATGATCTCCGATCACAATGCCCGGGCCACCTACTTTCCATCTTGGTGCCTTGGGCGCTTGTTTTGACATGCGCGATTGATGTGTTGCTTCAATTGCTGGCTCCATCGTTACTCGCTGACTTTGACTAATTCTAGCCTCACTGTCTTGTATTTGGGGGAGGGAGTGCCTACTGGTTTCAGCAAGGGTATGATTTGGTTTTCTATATACACTAGGTGCATTTTGCCCATTGTGTCAATGTTTGCGACATTGCTATCCTTGTGGATGTCTGAGCCATTGCGCAAAGTGACCATGCAGGCAGTTTCACTGAGAGTTGCTTATTGGGCCAAGGAGAGTGAGGAGACCAACTCTGAATCAGATCGTGAGAGTAGTTATGATGGGGAGGGCGAGGCCATTTTTGATGGGGAGGGCAATGTCATGGGTGGTTGTGATCGGGCCTTCGACGAATTGGCGAACATGCTTCAACCATGGACTAAGACAGAGGAGAATCACACTGGTTTCACATTGACTACTGGCATGCTAAGTGAAGCTAGGCGCTCGAAGCACTTCTCTAATAAAACTAAATATCAATAAATATAAAGGAGGTATTTCAGGTGGAACATTTGTAATGCATGCACCATGGTATAAGTAAAAATAATTTGTGATACTTACAGGAGGACGTGTAAGGCAGGTGTAAGTCGGGACACATGCGAGATTGAGAGATCGATGATGCCATACTCGGCTCTGGACTTCTCTGATTGCACCTTCTTGGCAGTATAGACCCTGTCAATATACACTCATAATAGATTCTATTAACTTTGATATCAAAAGTAGACTACTTAGTGTTCAACAATGCATGAAAGAGGCCCAATGTGATTTAGTGGACAGTGTTTTTCATGCCTCAGAGGTTTCCTGAGCTAAGGTAACCAACAAGTGCAAATTTCCTACTATAAGAAACAATGGTACATGCTCATTTATATTGTGTGCATCTATTAACACCAGTGGCTAGGCACTGGGCAACTTGTCCACAACTGCCCTCTGGTACATTTCTACTAAACATATCTTAATTTTATTACTGACTACTTTCTATAGGTTTGTTGATGCGACCTGCAAAGGCACCACACAATTTAGTGGTCAGTGGTTTTCCTGCCTTACTGATCACTGGTTAGGTAACTGCATGCTGTGATTCTGGATTTCCTATTGTAAGGAATAATGATGTGGATGCCTGGCAAGATAAGGACATCAGCAGTTGTGGGCAGGCCATTCCTTGAACTTCTGCAAAACTCAAAGATAAGATTTCTATCAATAATATACTGATTTTAGCACTGACTACATTACTTTCTATAGATTTGACCCAAAGGCAGTGCTACAAACTTACTAACCTTTGACTGTAGAACTTGTGAACTGCCTCAAACCAAGTGCCATTTTGACAGGACAAGGTTGTGTGACCATGATCCGTCTTTTGGTGTGTTTTTGATGCTTGTCTTCCAGGCTCCTCAAGATCTCAATGTGATGTTTCCACCACTGGTTTAAA
>JABCKT010006793.1:0-11321 GCA_018858115.1 Tephrocybe rancida | reverse complement strand
TGACATTGCTGCTTTGGAGGCTTCAGATTTGGACACAAAGCATTACAGTCTTCAGTATGGGTTGCTTCGCATCTTCTCTCTGATAGTAGCTAACCAACCCCTTTTCAGAGAAGACCAAGAATACGCTGTATACAATGAACTTCTTAACATTTGCCCAGGATTGAGGGAAGATTTGTCACGAGAGACGACCACTACTGCGGACGTTTTTTACTGGGCTGATCTGGTACGTCGAGGTCCTTTACTTGTACACGGTACAATGAACCTATATCTTGGTGCTGACATCGTCTCTCAGATACAAAAAGGCGTAGCCGGTGCTCGTGGCGACGATACGAAGGGCGTAAAATCAGCTGTCATTGACTGGGTCACTCCTCGTGGTGAAAATCTCAACCCCCCGCTTCACCGTCGTCAAAAGGTAGACCGGGGATTCAATCATCATGTTACGGGCGGATTGCTTTGCCCTGCGCACCTTAAATGGGAAGATGAGGAGTGCGTATAGTCATAGATTGTCTACTCTTAGCTTCGCTCATACATATAATAGAACACGGAATGGTTTAAAAAAAGGAGAACTCATTGTGCCAGGTCATAGCTGGCCAATGTTCCTTTACGAAGGCTACCTGTACAATCATCAAAACCCATGGGCCGGGCTGCTGCGGAGTGTATTGTTGGTTATGGTGCGTCTCTCAAGCAAGGCATTGGTTGCTCTGGCCTCACTAATCAATTGCATTTGTAACATGATCAATGCTTACTAGGCCTTCAAACATATATTCATAGCACCCGGCAGTGTCGACAATGGCGACACCGACATGGCTACAAAGGGAGGTAATGCTGAAATCCACGGAATGAAACGCGTTACCAAAGCTTCGATAGTTTACGTAGCAACTCAGGTACGTTGTCCTCTTCAAACATACTTTGATTAAATTGCTCATCCAGTTCCTCCGACCAAGGTTCGCTTTGCGCTGTCATCCGCAACCTTTTGGTCTCGTACCGACAGAAACACGGATTCAGAGAACTTCTATGTGTCCTTGTTGGACACGCTTGAAGACCCTTTCAATGCGGTCCATGCCGCGGAGTTGTTGGCATGGTGGGACAGGTACTAATCTTCAGAACAGCAATTCCTATGATTGCTCACTCTCGTTGATCATTTAGGAAAATTTTCCCTCATTCTAGACCTGACGCGGTTTTTGTCCCCGTATTTGGTAGCCCGCTGGACCGCATTCGCCAGCTGCAGACTGAGCAGGCTATCGCTGCTGCCGCCGAGGCCAATGGAGGTATTTCTTGAGAGATTTCCTTGACAGTTGCGAATTATGTATGTATCGATCGGACAAAGCAAATCCAAGGTATATTACGCGTTGTGATGTTAACGACACGGAGGCAAAAGTCATGGTGTATCAGACTAGAGTTTCGATTCGGATGGTATGGGTAAGGAACTGAGTCTGGAGCTGCGTCGCGGTGGCTCATTCCTGATGTTCAGTGAGTGAGGTATGACTGGCTACTTGATGAACGGCAAGAGACATACCCTGTGAAACGTCTTTTTCTGCCCAGCTCCTGATAAACTTTCCTTATGGAGGCTTTATGTTTCTTAGAGAGATCTTCAAAGCCTGTGATACCCTCTGGTTTGGGATGTGCATGCTGGAGGTGCTTGAATGCAGCGTGAGTGAAACAATGTACGTGTCGCCAAAAGCTACGATGATTGATCAAATCCGGACAGAAAACACAGACAAGAAGTTGCGACATACACAGGGGCTTCATTGGTCGAGTTGGGTAATGAAGCTTGAAGGACGCCTATTCTCAGCTCGCCAGATGAGATGTATTTACCTAGGTCGACACAGATCAGAGCATAGAATGCTTAATAGCGATGTCCAACTCTGACCACATAGCTCCTTGGGTCCAACGCACTTGTTTCTTCTTCGAGCGGTAGCTCTAATCTGATAGAGTGGGGTAGGGGGAGTCCTGGGTGCCTCAACAGGATACACAACGCCCATAAGTCCTGGCTGGCCGTTCCATTCGAGGCTGATTTGAAGTATGTGTGATTAAAGGGTCGACTCAACAAGCGGTCGGGATAATAAGCAACTTACGGTGGCTGTTGCGGGAGCATTGGCAATACGAGTTTCAAGTTAGGTCCAGACAAGCCTGTCAGTGTCACGGTTGCGGAATGATATCATTGACTCGCCGTAGGTTCGCACGATCGATGCATCAATAATTCCTCCCAGTCGGGATCCAGTCTGGACAAATAAATAAGTAGCCAATTTCATTGCGCATTAACAATAGAACGACTCTCGAATAAGCATAGGATGGTACAACAACAACTACTACTACAACAGCAAAATACATACAACAGGCGCCCGTTAAATTTCCGTCAAAACACTGACACTGCGGCTGGGGTCCAAGAAACAAATTCTGAGCCACCGCTGTCGTGCATATAGCGCTCAGGCTCGCTGGTTTTGGTTTTGGTTGAATAGTCTCCGTCAGCGTACCCAAAGCTAGAACGGACGAAAGAATGTAACCATCTCCAGCTCCACAATTCTGCATCCTCCTGGTGTTTTATGCAGGCGTTATGCTCAGATAGCCTGGGAGAGTCACCTATCTCCTCTTCTAGGTATTTCATCTCCAGCCGAGCCCGTTCCCAGCCCGCCTGCATGTGGAGCTGCTCGAGGCGCTCGACCTCCATCTTTGCTGACGCCAGTCTTTGTTGATTTGTCTTCTCAACGAATACTCGGGCGTCCTGATCGGTGATCTTCCCTGCCTTAATCAAGCCTAACATGAAGGAGTCCACGAAGTCATTCTAGGGAAGAGCATGAGTGGCGAGGTGCGTCAAGAAACCAAGCCCGACTCACTGAGTGCGGCAGTGGAATTGAAGCCTCAACTTTGGACAGATACTCCTTCGATTCCATCAGTCGATGGAGCAGTTCTTCCTCATCAGCGAGTGCCGCCTCATACAATTCAACACGTTGCAGGTATAGATCAATGGAGTTCTGGCTCTCTCTGTGATAGCGTAGACGATACTGGAGAGGGGTTGATTATAGGATGATGACGTCCTGAAAATGCGGTACTCACTCGAGGAGTGTCGAAAGTTTCCCTTGAGGAGCCCTCGTAACCAGGTCTCGCAGGTAGGGGGAACATGTGGAGCAAACGGCTGACCGGAGTAAAGGTATTTCGTTGGAAGCGCCGGTGCCCCTGGTGGTCAAGAGAGAGATGGGCGTCAGAGGTTGCTTGATACAGCGGCATATTGTGAGCCAGGCCAGCTACGGGCGAGTTTGGCCCAGGAGTATGCTTTCTCGGTTTGGACATTTGGTGCGCAAGTCTGGGGGAGAGGGGCGGTGGCGGAGTTAAAAATGACAAAAAAAAAACTACTTATAATCGAATAGTATAGCTAGGTGTCAGCTAGATGTTTCTTGTTACAAAGGGACTATCACAGGGTGCTTTAGCTTTCAGATGGAGATAATTTGAAAACGTGTGTCGTAGTGCACCATACAAACAAGATCGGATGGCCAATATTTACCGGTGTATGCACAAGTTGTTAGTGGACATGATAGTAAGGACCTCTCAGCCGAGTTGTCCAGATCTGAACATGTCATGGGACTCTGGAGGACATCACTGACCGCAAATGCTACCGTCTCGCATTTCTAGCTCATACAGTATACCCTCTTTACTCCCTACTCATCATATCCACTGCTCTAGGCGTCCGATCTGCGCTGTCAACTTTCTCCACAGTAAGTTCTTGACCTCCGACTGTAGGGTATACCTTTTCACCGCCAGCTTTTCCAGCCTAGCAATACTTCTCCACGGCTTCCAAGGCTTTGGTAAGGTATGCTTGAGTGTTAACAAATGTACTAGCCGTCTCATTTAATCGAACCGAGGTCTCGCACAACACGGGGCCCAAAGACGTCAGTCACGCCCCCTTTGGACATGCTTTGACTCGTCCCTAGGCTATCTCACGATTTCAGTAAACGCGGCACATTAACACAGAGGTGTAAGTAACGGTACTCATTACACTCGAAAATCGTGCACCACACCGTAAACGACAAGATTTTCAGGCTACTCAATACAACGCTCCACATTATGCGTACAGGCAGACGTGGCGGCCCCAGTAGAGGGGGCCACAGGGCTTCCATTTGTGCAGATATGCAAGACGCGGACAACTGGAGAAGAGGTCCTGTAGAGCGGATCATATGTGCTCAGTTTTTGCGGACGGGTAGGGGAAGCCTGGTGGAGCAGGTCACACGGCTTCGTTGTTTGCGGACCGAGCAAGACGTGAGTAGTCCAGTCGAACGGGTCTCATGAGCTCATTCCTTGCAGACAAAAAGTTCAGGATGTATAACCTTAACTTGAATAGGCTATAAATCGTTCTCGGAATCTTGGACCTAGGCCCGTTGTACCGTGTTCTGTCGTTCAGAGTTGACAGGCGCGCTCAGCATCTTTTTTCCAACCTTCTAGCGAGTACTTTATAACCTACGAAGTCATGGGTTTCACGTCCGCTGGTTATTTCGTGACATCGGCCTTGGCTTCGGGTTCGTTGAGGGTTCAAAGCATATTATTATTTGCCCCCAAAGCTTGCGGTCACAGGTCAGCGGGTTCGATGCTTTCGCTCGCCCGCTAACGATGGTTCCTGCCTCACAAGTTCAGATACTAAGCGGTGGGATTACTAAAGGAACTTTGTACCGATAAGTTTTCCAACAACTTGTTCGTGCGTTCGCATCTCAATCGTCTACCAGCACCTTCCAAGCCACCCCTTGCATCTTCTTCCCTGGCGATGGCGACACTGCTGGTGAGCAACATACGTGCATGGGTTGAACTTCAGTGACTGATTAACGCGAGCCCTGTTCGTTCAAGGCCGTACCTCACGTGTCGCACCCAGCCATCGACACTCTTCTTATTCTCTTCACCAATCCTTGGTTGAGAGACATTGCCTATGACTGGCCCCTCTACTCCGCGGTTTACCTGACGCGACCTATCGACACAGTTAGGCAGGCGCTCTGGCGTCACTTGGCGGAGGTATTTTTCCTCTTGCACAACATCGGCTCTCATTTGACACGGGCTGTAGGCGATGGTGATGACCAGAATAGACAATAGAGCTTGGCAGCGGTGCTGGCGCCATCTGGAACAATTTATCTGCGGACCATCACTTGAGCCACATCTGTGGTATTCCAACATGGTCACTCCATTGGGTGAGCCCTTAGTCCAACGCATGTTGCAGTGTTTTAACTCATGCACCTTTTAGAGTTCGTAACTTGGCTTTTCTCCACCCATATTGGGCCAGGTGGGGGCGGTTTTACTCCTTGCAGCCTCATCATACGATTCTAACGCCTTTTATTCCCTTATTCAGAGATCCTCCTGTGCCTGAGCCTCGGTAGGTGGGCATCGGTGGACCCCGGCACCACTATGACATCAGGTGAGCTTCTTACAGAAGCTACGAGTTTATCTTTTTGCCGACTTGAGCGCACTTTCAGAAATGTGTGACCGGGTTATCCAGCTGCTTCGTTGCAGGATAATGCGTGAAGAAGACGTGATCTTACCGCTCAGCCGAGGTGCGGTAGAGCTTAGGAGCGATATCCAGGAGGTAGGTTTCGATAGAGCCAGAATGGGCGTCTTGTCGGACGACCAGCTCACCTCTACTTTCGTAAACACTGCGGATGTCCTCGGCGACGCTTTCTCGAAATGGTCCCCAGGCCAACCAGGTGTGGCGCCAGATGTTGCTCAAGCCGAGCAAGGCTATGCCTCAGCTGAACTTATGGAGGCCTACGGCACCCAAGCACTTACGGACGACCGCCAAACGCGAACGTATTTCCGCGAAAATGATTGTGAGTCTGCGTCTGCGGGTGATGGACCTAAACTAATAAAATTGACTGTGAAAAAGATGGACTGGCGGCGCCTGGAGCTGAAGATTGTCACCACCGCCTTCTTGTACAGCAGGACTATCCGTTCTTAGCTACTCAGCGGCCCTTGTCGGAAAACGTCGATCAGACTCTCCCACAATTCGAGGGGACCTCCCGCATGATTATAGGTTCTCCAGCATCCTTCTTCTCTCGCAACTTCTTTTTAATGTTACTCTACTACTGCCCACGTTGGGCAGAGCTCTTCAAGGTCTACATTACGTTGATGGAGGCCTGGGTGATCAAATCTCCGTCCATGTTCCCGTCTGGAGTCATCGACCTGCACGCAATCCTTTGGACCCTCCATGAGGCATCCCGCATCGTCAGTGAACGAGTGGCGGGGTATGCATATAACCTAAGAGACCGTTGTCTTGGCTTCAACACTGATTGGTCGGGGCCAGAGGTGCTGGGTAGGCTTGGAATCTGTCCATCGTAATTTGTCGCACTGATTTAGACTTTCAACATTCTAGCATATATGCGAATCGAATGGCCTCTTAATTGCCGTCTCAGTCATTTGGGTGACGAGATCTTATTGATACTGAATCTTGGCTCCGTATCTCGCCCGGCTCCGATGATTCTAGTCTATGTACGTCCGCGTCATGCCTCAGTGATTTTGAATCAATCAGTGCTAATACCTATCTAAGGCGTCCTTCCTCCTTACACGAATCCGAAACAAGTTTTTCACTCGCGTCATGGGTTCTATCTCAAGCTCTCTATTAAACATTCATCGCGGGATGACCATTTATTCTCCGAACCGTCCCTCAGTGTACCGTGAGTTATTCGACTTTATTTCCCAGAGCCTGGCTGTCTCTGGTCGGGTGGATCTGTCCATATTCCTTGCCAACTTCGGCGGACTTTTTCCTGGCGTCGCTTTGCGTTTTACTGGCCAGCTCTTGTACGAAGTCATGCATGACACATGCTTGCCGCTCTTTCGACACACCCACATGATCATTTCAGGACGCCGTGCAGTTCCCCCTTTCAGTCTTCCCGGGCTTGGGTTCATCCCAACCTCTCACCCTCCCTTGGAGGAAAACTTCATGCTGCCGCTCACAGTTTTGGCCAACATATCCGCGATCATCAACTTCTTGGCGGTAACCCATTACTTCCCTAACAGTATCGACGGCTGTATACCCACGGAGGCACCGGCAATGGAGCCTGTGGACATTGCAGTATTTCAAGCTTTCCAGGAGGAGAGCCGCGAAGTTGCATTGGCATTCTTGCACAACGCGGATGATCGATCCACGGGTCTCCGTCGACTACAGCCTATGTGGTTCTCAGGAAAGCTTGGCTCGGCAATCGAGTGGCGCCCCATTGCGTCTAGACGCTTGCCAACGGATGTATTTGGACCCCTCCTCCCTACCTTTGCAGCACTTCCATTTGGACCTCATCAAGATGGCGTGCTCCCTGTAAGTGCAGTCCCCTCGTCAAAAATATAACGCACTCATTCGCCGCCTAGCTTGGAGACAGAGACCTCCCGGAGGGTTCATGACGTGGCTGTACTTAGTATTTAATGTCGTGGCCACAGCATGGTTCCGCATATAGCTAATACTATCTCCTACTCTAATATGCCAGTTACTGCATTAGTACTATCATTATAATTATTCAAAGGATCTTCACAATGGCTATGTGCAACAGGGACTCATCAAACTCTGGGACTTTCTGATAAAAAGGATAATACATAATATGTTGTCCGTCGGAGGAGTCACGTAAAGAAATGGCCAGACTCCATGTCCTCAAGAGAACACTATGTTTGTTTGGCACTGCGGACTCAGAGGTCCGATCCTGACAGAATCGGAATAGTGAACAGAAACTCTGCACGTGCACGGGATCGCGCACGGACCAAGTATTGATCGCATAAAGGCGGCCGTCAACGAGTAGTAATCATTTCGTTACGGTTGGAAATAGCCCAGGTTGCTACCCTTTAACTGGCTGTGTAGTACTACGGTGCTGCACGCTCGTGCCAGTTGAGGTCATTTGCACGCTTCCAAAGTTATTTCCATTCTTCTCACTATTTTGTCCGCCCATCTCAGCGCTCAGCGACGTCGCGACCTCCCAAGATTTGCCGTCGTACGTGATAAACGTTCCGTGAGTTGTCTTCTGATATCTCATGACCTTTATTTATTTAATCCTCCAGGTGGCTTGACGTGTCACGATCACCCAATTTGATGTTAAAGCTGTTGTAGGCTTGCTTATATGGTGTGTTCTTCTACTACTCATTCGCGATCGGCTACTCACTGCCTGATTTATATCCTCTTTGTGTTAACGCGTTCGCGGTTTCTTCGTGGCTCAGTCGTGTTTGACGGTGTGTAGTTGACTTGCCTTTCCTTCTTTCCTGAGTCTTACTTCGTTTCAATAGAAGTCGAATCGGTAATATGGTCACCTCCTGTGTCTATGTGTAGTGTTCTAGCATTACTGTTGATTGTGTACTTTGTTGACTCCTTATGTATTGATATGTATGGCTTCTTATTGATGGTTTCGATATACTATGTTCATGTGTTGACTGGTTTGAAATTCATTTTGTCTGTTCAATTTCGAAAACCGGAGTTAAGATCATGGATTGTAGGGAAAATATTTTGTTTTACAGTGGCTCCTGTCTGTTGATATCCACGGACTGTTATTTTACTCCTTGGCCATTGCTGGGCCTACTGCTCCTAAATGTGTCGTGAAGATAGAAAATTGGGGAGCACGGTCCTGTTTATCATAATGGCCAGTCAGAGAGTGTTCGTCTCATTCTTATGTTGCTTGATCATTGCAGGGCCTACTGCTCCTAAATATGTTATGAGAACAGAAAATTGGGAGCCTTGTCCTGTCCATCTTGACGGCCAGTTGGAGCATCAATATATCAAAGGGTGAGCTTATAGAGGTTCTAACTCATTCTTATGTTGCTCGACCGTTACAGGGCCTAGTGCTTCTAAACTTGTTGTAGAGAAAGACAATTGTGAGGCTTGTCCTGTTTCCCTTGATGACCAGTCGGGTCGACATTGAATGAATGGTAATACTTTACCTATATAGCCTCATTTCTGCAGCGCTCGTCAAGTACACCTTTTGATTGATGTTGACAACAGCCGTGAATTTGGCAAATCTGGTAGTCTCCGTCAATGTTCTATTTCTTGATGGAATTCATCTTCGTCTCCTTGCAATATCTATCGTTTGAAGAAAATATAACTTGGACAACTTCAGTCCTTTTGACCCGAATTGGATCGAGAAGCTAGAACTGTTCCTCATGTTTGACGGATGTCTCCGCGCAACTTGGGCCAGTGCAACACAAGTAATCATTGTGTGTATAATCCCCTTAAGACCACCTGAGGAAAGACGGTCAACATGTCCAATCCCACGCCATTTTGTGGTTGAGTCTCATCCCATTTAAAATTAGTGTCACTACCATGTACAACATTTTGAACTTATATTGGTCGAGGCGTGCAATGTTTCTGGTCCTCGACGGAACTCATCTAGCCCACCTAGTTTGTGGTCGAGTCTCATCCCATTCAAAATTAGTGTCACTACCATGTACGACATTTTGAACTTATATTGGTCGAGGCGTGCAACATTGCTGGTCCTTGGCGGAACCCATCTAGCCCACCTAGCAATATCTACCTTGATCAAGGCGACCGCCATAATGGTGAACTTGATGCTGATGTGTGCCTTGATCAGGCCAGATATGGGTATCTCATTCTCGACCCGGATCCCTGATGGTATATGTGGCGCTGATGAGACTTGAACTTCGACTGACATCATAAGTAGGCTGTATATGTGGCACTGATGACACTTGGACTTCGGCTGCGATCGTAGGTAGGGAGGAAACATGGATAAAAGGCCTGTTTGCTTCCTCGTCCGACTACGGATTGACTGAGACGATTGGGTTATTCAGCAGTCCGTGACCGCACAGGTGGGATGGTCGCTCAATATCAGGTGCATGGTGTTCCATCTCTGACATCTCAATAGCTGTGCTACTGTGGCCGACAAATAAGATGACAGCCAGGGGATAAAAGGCCTGGGTGCGACCGGTGAGATGACAGGGTAAATGGTACAGTGATGAGGCTTACTGTTAGCATGTAGTATACATCACGCACAATTATCTTGACACCCACGTTCAACACATTGTTGTACATGAGAATGGCGTTGAATATCTGAAAGCCTGTGAGAAATTGTTTACGGGATCCGAGTGCATTTACCTGAAGCATGAAGTATATTCCGCCGGAGTCAACGAGGAAGATCAAAACCTTCTCGACAGCAGATCGCCTTTTGCGACGTAGGCATTTTGTGAGCCTTCTAAGGAGCCTATTGGGGAGTGCACATTTAGTAGGCGATAGGGGAAATATAGTAAATCACGTACCAGAACCTGATAGAAATTAGGAGGGTGGCCACACCGTTCGCCGCGGCGGAGACAGGGAGGAAATACTGGAGGTTACCTCCTTGGGCGAGAGACCATTGCGTTAGCAAATAAATTTCCTTGACATCGGAAGCGAGCTCCCAGATCACTGCTCCTATTTTGTGACAATCGTTAGAATTCTGCATGACATTGAAGAGAATGTACGAGCAACCTGTTAGAGTGAGGAGAAGAATACTCAAGAAGCCCTTCATAAGTCTCCGTTCTGACCATACAACCACTTCAGGCAACCCCCTTGGGTACCTAGAGAGGGTAGTTTACTACACCAAAGTAATCTACCCTCATAGGGCCGAAGACCATGGTCCCGACCACCTTCCTATGGTCCCGACCACCTTTCTATGGTCCCGACCACATGGTCCCACCCTTTGTATTCTGTGGTCAGGACCACACGCGTCTGGTCCTCATGTGGTCGGGACCATATGCGTTTGGTCGGGACCATTTGTAGTTGGTTGGTGGTTGGTCGGGACCATTAGTAGTTGGTCTCGACCATTTGTAGTTGGTCGGGACCATATGTAGTTGGTTGGCGGTTGGTTGCGACCATTTGTAGTTGGTCTCGACCATTTGTAGTTGGTCTCGACCACTTGTAGTTGGTCGCGACCATGTGGAGTTGGTCACAACCATGCAACATCATTATACTTATTCAAATTATTCACACAAGGTTCTCGAACAAGGAATAAATCAATTAATCTGCTAATCAACATACAAGTACTGGTCGTCAACCATCATCTCTGCCTGAGCAGCGTCTGCTAAGTGTACGGCATCTATCATATCAATCAAAACCATATCCACCTCTCCATGCTTGGAGTTAGTGTTCAAAAGTCCGGTTTTGGTCCGGTCTTGACCAGAAATCTTGATAACCGTAACCGCAACCGGTCCATGGATCACGTCAATGTTGCAAAGACCGAACTGGGACCGCTAGGAACCGCAACCGCAGTCCGGTCTCAGTTGCACAACCGGTTGTGACCAGTTTCTCAAGGAACCAGTTGAAACCAGTTAAGACTGGTCTTTGCAACGGTTCAAACCGGTCTTTCTATAGAATGATACTAAATTATAAGTAGATATAT
>JABCKT010006792.1:0-17950 GCA_018858115.1 Tephrocybe rancida | reverse complement strand
ATATATGATCAACAAGTCACCAGTGTGTCGCCCACCCATAGTGAGGCCCAAATTAATTTAAGTTTAAATTATATAACATTAAAAAATGGCTTGTGCAACTTGTCAAAATTTGCACAAGTCATTTGGCTGGTCGAAGTCCAGGTGGACTCTGGGTGGACTCCACCTGGACTCCACCTGGACTCCGCCCGGACTCTGGTCGGACTCCACTGGACTCATTTCTGTCCACTGGAGTCCAGGTGGAGTCCACCTGGAGTCCACCGGAGTCCGGACAGTCCGGGTGGACTCCACCCGGACAAGGGGGGGGAGTGTAAAGTACAGCCTGCAGTTAGCAGAGAGGGAGGGGACAGATGAAGAGACGCGGGGCGACTGGTACAGAACCTTTGGTTGAACTTGTGTCTTTATACATTTTCCATCTTCAGCAATTTCCAAATTTGCACTCAACAAAGGTGGTGCTTGCGCGTGATCATCCATCAGGAGTTTTCCTTTGCCCAGGGGCAGGTCTGAAGCCGTAGACACCCCTAGAAGTTCGAGATAAGCTGGCAATACATCAAGATGAGAGACTTGGTCAAACGCGAGCCAAGCGACGTCACCAGATTTCCATAAAATTTCAAAGACCGATTCTTCCCCATGGCGAACATGTGCAAGTATCCTCTCAACCATCCACTCATTTGAGGCATCCTCTGGCTTCCCTATTTGCTCATCGAGCTGACCAGGGAATAGTCTATCATCATTGGGGACATGGGGACACAAAAGAGCCATGTGAAAAACATCGTGAATGCCTCAAGCATGCATTCTTGCTGGCAACTCAAGGCAAAACGGCTGGTTCTTGAAGTTATCTATAATCTTGTAAGGCCCAATGAACTTGGGTATCAATTTACGTGCTAATCCTTTTTCAAACCTGATATTCTTTGTAGACAGGTAGACAAGATCGTCAATCTTGAACTGTGCCACCTCATGCCATCTGTTCGCATCTCAAACCTGCTTGGTGTGCGCCGCCAAAATGCAGTCATGAGCTGATATCAACGCAAGTTTCTTTTTTAGGGCAAAATTCCGAATACCAGGGAACTCGGAGGATGGTGCCGAATCCCAAATCATGGAGCGATGCATTGTGCCTGTATTCAGGTAGAATGGTGTGTATCCAGTGCTTTCAGAACGGGCACTATTGATAGCAAATTCAACAGTGGGCAGCTTTTCAACCCAATCCTTTTGCTTCTCACCAATACATTGTTGAAGCATCTGGCTGACCATTCGATTGGCACGTTCGGTTGACCCATCCATCTGGGGATGGTAAGCACTCGACATTCTGAGTTTCGTACCAATGAGCTGATGCAAACGTTGCCAGAACACACTGGTGAACAATATGTCACAATCGCTAACAATTGTTTTTGGAATGCCATGCAATTTGTAGACATGCTCAAAGACAAGTTCAGCTGTATCACGCACCGTGTAGTTTATCTGGCTAGGGACAAGGTGAACCATTGCTGTGAATAAGCATATGACAACTGTTATAGAGTCAAAACTCCCATCACGATTATGGGACTCTGGGAGGGGACCGACAAAATCGATGCCAATAGCCTCCCAAGGCCGACCCGGTATGTCTGGAGGGTTTAGCAAACCGTATGGCTTCTGATTGTTGGGCTTGCTTTTTCGGCAGGTGTGGCATGACTCGCAATAGGATATGGTATCCCAGACTATATCATGCCACCAAACGTGATCACGAAGAAGACTGAGTGTGCTTCTGAGATAACCAGTTCTCGCAGTGTTCAGCCTCCGCAAGTAACATGGGGGATACACAGGAGACATCAATCTTTCTGCTGCAACCAGATAGCGTTGTCTTCCACAACAAAATTGCACTGTTCTCTCGGTTTCGCTAGAATATCCCTGAAGAACTTGTCTGTGACATATTTTCTGGAAACAAGGTCAAGTACGTCAATGCCATCATCCTTCATCAGACCTGTGAGTGAGACATCAACATGCCCTCTAGAACGGGTATCAGCATTCAAGCCTCCAGCCTCGTGCTCCACCTGTGGTGGCACATCAGGTTCCATAACCCCTGTGGGTTTGAACAATTGTCATGCCCTGCGATGTGAACTCAGCCCTTCATTTGTGCTGCAAATTCTTTTGCAGTCTCGGGACAACTGGATTCTGCTGGGGGATCTCCTGCCTCTTGCAGTGTACAGGACTCACAAGTTGCAGTGATGCAGATGGTGCTGGTTTGGGTAGTGATAGAGGCACTGCTTCTACAGCTATGGCCTCGAGTCCCACCAGCAGTGGAGTTGTCACACACTCAAGGACTTGAGGGTCTTCATTGACCACATCATGGTAGGTGTATTCCACTTGTGAATGTTGGATTCCAGGTGCCTCATTCGAGTAAATACTTGACAGTGCATCGGCCAAGACATTATTGGCACCGGGGATGTAAATGACTTCAAAGTCGAACTCTCCGATTTTCTCAAGCCATCTAGCCTGTTGTCCAGAGAGGCCAGCTGCTTTAGTAAGTGAATGAGTCCCCTATGGTCGGTAACCCACTGAAACTGGACCCCCTGCAGAATATCACAATGACGAAGCATCGCTTCAACTCCTGCAAGCATCTCAATTTCATGGACAGGGTAGTTTTGCTGAGCTGAGTTTAGCTTCGCCGAAAAGAATGCTGCAACTTTCACAGAATGCCACTCCTTGCCTTGGCTCACGACGCAAGCAATTACAGTTGCGCAGCCATCTGTGACCAAGAAAACAGGATCGGTGCCATCACCATATGTCAACAGAAAGCGGGCATGGCTACAACCATCATGAAGCAATGTCTTGATATCTTCAAAGGCTTGCTGGTGGGTATGGGTCCAGCGAAAAGCTACTGTGTCACCTGTCAGGCCGTGTAGCACAGCCATAGGTATGCGCATATTTGCTAGGTCATCGGCGAGGTAACCAACTGACCCAAGAAATCCTCTCAATAGGTCACGATTTGTAGGGACCTTCCATGCCAAAACTGAGTCCACCTTTGATGGATCCATACAAATACCATTACGACCAACAATTCGGCCAAGCAACTTGAGCTCGCTCTGCAAGAAGTGAAGCTTATCTCTAGAAAGGTAAAATTTCTGCTTCTTGAGAACATCAATGACAAGCTTAACATGTCTGACATGATCTTCCAGTGTATTAGAATAGATCACAATATCATCCAAATAGACATCCATGAACCGACCAATCCATGGGCCAAAATAATGGTTCATGACAGCTTGGAACGTTGCTCCACCATTACAGTCACCGATCTGGACCACCTGGCTAACCATATTACCATCAGGTGTGGTCATGACAGACCGAGAGACATGTTCTTCAACAATACATATCTGTTCTTATGTGTTCTTCTGATCTAGCAGTGAAATGAACATTGCTCCAGCAACTCGTCAAAAAATGCCCTCAATGTCAGGCAATGGGGTTGCCAGTTTCACCGTGTTGGTGTTCCGATTGCGCAGATCATACAGCGCCCAAATTTCGGGAGGGTTTGTTCCAGGTTTCTTCAGAAACATCATCGGGATGCCGTTACCAGTGCTTGTCACTTCCCATCAGCCAGAACGAAGGTATGCGTCCTGTTTCTCAGACCACTGGTGTCTGAAGGCCTCGGGACATCTTGAAGGCCTCCACGGATATATCTTAGTTTCATCAATGAGCGGAATAGTGTGATTTATTGCACAAAATGGTGGTAACTCTGTCTCTTCAACGTTACAACAGATAGGCAGCGCACATCGTAAGAGCTCCTCCCGCACTTACTGTAACTGATCCTCATATGCCTCCACAGCACAAGCAGAAATCTTTGAGACATCATCACCCTGAATGGGAACACCAATATCATGTTTAATGACAATCCATGCAGGATTGAAGCCTACAGACACACCATGCTGGAACCACCATGGCGTTCTGAGAATCAGGTCATACCCTGATAGATTCGCAATGTCAAGGTATTGCTCCTCATTTATATGCTGGTACTTGATATTGACCTTTGTTCCAAAGTTAACCTTGGAATGTGAGCCTTGCACCGCAAGCTGCAGAGGAAGGGGTTTTGCAAGCTCAATCTTCAGAACTTTCAGTTGGTCTGCTAGTGTTGACGACATGAAGTCACCAACAGATCCCGAATCCAGTAGAGCTCGAGCTGGATGGCCATTGAAGTTGACCACAACAACAACTGGTTTCGGCACAACATGCAAAAAGTCCTGAGGAGCTGCAGTGTTGCACTGTAAACCGGTAAGAGCACCATGCAGCACCTGCACACCAGACAAAGACAGTCCATCAAAGTCATTGAGGCCGTAATCATCCATGTCTGACCACGCCAATAAGGAGTCTGCGTCGGACCATGGCAGTGGGGATAGATTGTTGTTGCCACCTGGTTGGGGTGGCCCATTTTCACCATCCGGCAGAGTGTCATTATCAGGTCCAGATCCACCAGGTGCAGGTGGGGGTGGGCATCTGCTGTCATTGTCATCTGATGGTGAGGCGTGTTCATCTTCATAGCCTTCTTTATCCTCCTCAAAGATTTTCTTAGCATACCAGTTGTGGATATCGAACAATGTATCTTCGATAAGTTCAAGCGATAGTCTCTCAGTTCGATGTTCCCGGTGTCAAAATCGGCAGTGATCAACAATGAGCAAGTAGTCCTCACTCTCATGCATAATTTCGAATCAGTGAGTGTACTCAGACCAATGCCAGACATGATCTGATGAATAGGGTGCACCTGCACACAGCTCACCAACCAGTAGGTCCTCGATGGAGTCATTCAGGTATAGCTCACTGTAGCGTGGATATAGGTCCACTGTTGGGAGATGGTAGTGTACTGCACGTTTACGTGCATACCACTCAGCAGGCGCCACACAAGCCTTCTGCAGCCAGGACCCTGTAAAGTGTTCTTCAGCAAGAACATTTGCATCCCAGAGGCGGTACCATCCTAAACCAGCATCCTCAATATGAAAACGCTCGACAATATCGTTCTCCTGATGGTCACCAGGGTAGGGTTGTGCAACATTAAGAATGTTCTCTATTGCCCGAAGCCTAACATCGCCGATTGGATGAAAGCCTCACTGGTGTGGAACCCGTCCCTCAGTAAGGCAAGTTAGGCAACCATCCCAGCAGGGTAAGTCCTGCATTGCTGTTCAAGCACTACAAAGCTCAACTAACTTGTCTTGATAGCACAAAATCAAGTCAAAGGAGATGTCATCAACATGAGCTTGGTCAATGTTGAGGCAAGTCCCCTCATTTACTTCAAGAATGCTGAAAACTGATCCATGCCATTCAACCTCCCAGTCAGTTTCCTGGGCTCCATTTGCTCTAGGTGGATATTTGCTAGTGCCTTCGTTGATTGCTGCAAGTATTCCCAGGACAAAAGCATCACCCATCAATGGTCCTTTTGATCATCGATTCCCGACCTCAAGGTCTATTGCATTTCGAAACGTGTGCCGGTCAGCAAACCATTCAGCAAGATTGAAGGTTTCATCAAGGAGAAGGTGAGCTGCTATAGTTTCGGCACCTGTGAGCACATGCTCATAATCAATAATGCTGTGAAGCCCATTCCCAGGGGAGTAAATATGAAAGCGATGTTCTCCAGGAGCCAGGATGGATGGCCTGTCACATGGATAGGGTGTCATAGATTCCAGCACTTGTACTGCTTGCTGGGCTGCTAGGTCACTGATACAAGGACATCGCCCAATTTCGGGCTCAACATCCCATTGTAACGCTGCAAGTGAGATTGATTCAGCAGTTTCTACAGCATCAGTTGCACTCTGCAATGCTTCCACAGCCCCGAAATCAATGTCGATGGCATTTGCCACTAACCCAGGTGCTCTTCCGTTCCGACCACCCTTAACGGTGTTACCATTAGGGCAGTGGTGGGAGACATGACCTGTCTCGCAGCAACAGAAACACTTGCTTTGAGCACGGAGCTCATCACGCTCCTTGCTGCTCAATTTAGGTAAGTTCTTATCATTGTGTTTCTTCCCTGACGATCCCGTCTGGCTTCTAGGATCTTGTTTGTTGTTTCAGGAAGGGCCAGCAGAATTCCAACCACAATGTTCATTCTTGTGGTTGTCGTGAGTACCTCGTTGCTTATCACGATGGTCCTTTTGATGCTCATTATGACATTCAGTGTTGTTACCTAAGCCCTGACCATGATGACCCCAAGATCGATTGTAGTTCCTTCTGCATGACAAGTGATCATCAAATGTACTGTTGGAAACATTCTCTGAGATTTCAATAACCTCTGCAGTGTGTCGCACATCAACCCATGACGATTTTTCAGGATTAAGGCCATCCCGCCAGAGTGCCTTCTGGATACTAGGTCAAAGGCCATTCCAAAGTTTGACAACCTTCTCTTGCTCTGCCACAGTCCCGATCATATTGTAGAGCTCCTCAAGCTCATAGCAGTACTCGGTCACACTCTTATCACGCTGGTACGCTTTATGCAATTTCTCTTGTTGCTTCATCTGATAGTTGACAGGGAAGCAGTACGAAAACATCTCAATGAAGAAATGTTGCAACATCCAGTCCCCTGCTGTCATTGCAACCTTCTGTGTGTAAAAATCATACGTGCGGCCTTTCAAGAACCTTGACAGCACAAACACGCAACGTCGGGGCTCAACTCGGCCAGTCTCAACATAGTCAGTACCCTCAGTGATGAATCGATGGTAGCTTCGAGCATCAGGTGAGCCATCATAATCTCGGGGAGCAATTGGCTTAATCAAGCTCATCCCTTCAGTTGCAGCATGTATATTGGTGCCTCCTGTGAGCCCTGTGTTTGATGGGAAGCTTGCTCCACTTGGGGGCACTGCATTGTTGACATTCAGAAGTGCTGCACCAAGGAAGCTGTGTGGGGGAAGTTGGATTGCCGGCTCAGTACTGGGCCTATCCATTGAGTCTGGGGGCTGTATACTGCCTGAAGTGTTTGTAGTATGCACAATGTTATGCTCTGGGGCATGTACGCCCTCCATCAGAGGCTCATGGTTACGAAGCCCACGTACAGCAGGCCTTGAGTGAGCCCAGGCTTCAAGAGCCTTTCACTGCTCTTCAACATCAATCTCGCTGGCAGGTAGCGCAATACCTCCCCAATTGCGTGGATCGGGACCCTTGTCTTTGGCGGATGGGTGTACAGGCTCTGCTGTGTCACTGCTAGTGTCAGTGGCACTCTCGACAGTTGCCTTGTGATGGTTATTGAACATTCTCTTCTGTTCGGGTGTCAGACCAGCACGCGCAAGTGCAATAGTGACTTCTTGGTCCAAAGTAAGTGTATTATGAGCAGGGATAATGTCTGCTGGTACAGTATTCAAGGTAATGGCACCCAGCACGAATGTACTAGTAGTGCTTGTGCCACAGTGTCCCCCAAGGGAGCCAGTGCTGCGTGCACGCCGAGGGCAAACGACTGTCCAAGGTCCGCCACCATCATCCTCGGGCACAGTTTCTGCAATCACCTCAGCCCCAAGGCTGGTGTCACTCATCTGCTGACTGTTCTGACCATCAACAGGCATGGAGCTGCTTAAAGCAGACTCATTCCCCTGCATACTGGCAGGGGATGCAGGCCTTGTAGCCACAACATCACTATATGAATGTGGGCTGGTCGCATGCAGGGAAACAGTTGCCGCAACTTGCTGTTGACCAAGAGCGGTGGTGTTCAAAGCAGATGGATTATTGGACTCACCTGTCCCTGCAGCTGCAGCGGCAGCGCTGTTACACAAAGTGTATCGAAAAGACATTGAGGAGATTCGAAAAAATTCTTGAGAAAGGTCACCAAGTTTGGGATTCCGGGTTGATCAGACCTAGAGGTTTCCAGAGCGAGGCGACGAGGTAAGCAAAATTTTAGGGGGTGCGGTGGAGTAGTGGAATCACCACGCACGTCCGTCATTGCACCCCGACGGAATCTTTCATTTCGTCCACCGCCGATTACTCATGCTGGTACCGGAACACTCTGCCTCCCTTTCGCAGGCACTCCTTCTGCGCGCATCGGCCCACGTGCACCCCATCACCTTTCATTCCCCTTTCAGCAACCGGCAAAGCCGGCTCATTCAGCACATTCGCAAAAGTGTGGCATGACCGATCAGTGCTCCCCCACATGGCTTCGTCCACTGTGGCCAGGGCTCGGGTGTACCCTGGTTAACGGCAAGTGGCGGTTACCAACAATCAAATGAATCACTGCACTGTAGTGGCTGTGCCCCGGTGTAAGCTCTGATGGGAAGGACTGGAATCTAGCAGGGAAGCCGAGCACGGCACGTGTCGAGGGAGTGTGAAGGGAAGCAGATGACAAACCAGCTGGGTATGATGAGCATGGCAAATCGGCTACGTGGCTACTGCTGTAACAGAAGAATTGCCGTGAATGGAATGTTCGCTTAGACCCAGGCCAACACACGGCAAGGTGCCCCAGGAACCTCGCCAATCAAGTACTAGATAGATTACAGATAAGATAGTGATACAGTGATATGTAAATAAGATAGAGCGCGAAATAGGGCTCCGCCCCAATGCGCTATGGAATTTTTAAAACAAAAGCAAAGTTTTAAGAGTTCAAGTCGACTTGTTCAGTCAAAAATATGTGACGAAAGCGTGATGAGACGGTTTAGTCACACAAGAAAGTGGTAGAAAATCGGACACAAGAGACTGGGATAAGTGCTCATTAGATTCTCTGGGGAAAATAATGTACAGGTGAGCCTTATATACTACGGAAATCAGGTAAGTCCAAATGGTACCGGTACAATTGTGGTGATAGTACAAGAAAGGGAAAAGAACAACATTGGTATAGAGAGACGGGACTGGGCTCCCGATGAGCAAGAGGGAGTCGAGTTGTGTTGAAAGTGGTGAGCATGAGCGGGACCGAAGTGACTTGTCACATTCCCGCTACAACCACATTGAGCATAGGTTCTGACATCATTGGGCAAATCCCCATTTCTCCAATTGGAATTGGCCACCGAAATTCATGTTTCTACATGATGTTCTGGACAGTACAGTAACCCACAGGTGAGTGTTGGCTCTTGTCTATTGTTTTCTGTATTTGCACCCTCAACTTTAGTGATCTTTTCAGTGTACAACTGATTGTTCAAGCCATCCGCTTCCAAACTGATCCGGAAAAAATACGCAGTCAGTGTTCATTTCCCTTGACCACACTTCCTACACCCTTATCTCGACTCCCTCATCAGGTCGTCGATGGAGCTATAATACAATATGTCGATGTTCTAGCCAGATGTCCTGACCCCCAATCCGTCATCGTCCACCCTGATGACTTCACTAGCCTCTGACCCCTCACCGTACCTCACGATAGCCAGGGACAGCAACAGCAGGTACATTTTGTTGAGTGTAACAATCTCACCCTCGCCAACTCGCATAGTTACAACAAGGAAACAAGTGCGCAGTTGAGCGCTGGCTGGATCCATGTCCTACAGCACTCGGTTGCGATTAGGAACCCTGGAGAAGGGGAGGTTCTTGACAGCACCAGCTCTCGTACAAATTTGGAATCTTCAGAAGGGCATACATATCACATTTTATTGAGCTACTCAAACAGAACCATCTATCATTTGTAAGGATATAATGCTTTCCCTCTCATTTACTCGACAGTGTGAATCATCAGCGCCAAAAATTGAGAAGTCGATGAGTAGGGAAACAAAAGTGGGATATATATCCTGGACGTCTGATGTGAAACACGAACTCCCACATAGGAGGTTGAGATCCGTACCGAGATCATGAAGAAGCTCAAGGTAAATGCCAACACACCCACACTCAACTCAGTGGATGATATGTCGGTCAAGATAAATTGGAGTATCTTGAAGACAGATGTTCAGTTTTGTCCTAGACCTACGGATCACAAATCCACACACCTGGAGTATGAGGTTGACAAGTCCTGTCGTGCCAAAGACGAGCAGAATTCTCCATGTCATAAAAATGTGCCGATACCCAGGCGCCAGGCATCTTATCTGACGTAAATACACACTGTCCGAAAAGTATATCACAGCATATGTAGCGAAAGCATTACTGGTGATACTTAAGATTGTGTTTGCGTTTGAGAGAGTGTTTGCTGTGGAAAGCGCTTTCGCCTTGAAGGAAGGATCAACCATTTTGATGCCTTGCAAATAAGTCACTTAGAACACTAACAATGTTGCTGTACAAACAACATGGATATCAATGACAACACTTAGAAGATCGGGAACAAACCAGCTGTTGCTATCCAGGTGGTTGCTAAGATGCTCAGGATCCACCTCCTTTTCTGGGAGATCCACCATGCTTGAAAGATAAAGAGAGCATTGTTTGTGAATATCTCCACTAATGTCAGGGCAAGTCAAGCATAGAAATGGGAACACACACAGGAATTTGCCCAAACACAATGTCTCCGCCCACCCATGGGATAAGCTGGGTGTCACCAATCGCGGCACTGTCCCAAAGTGACATATTGGCATTATATGTCAGGACTGAAGAAGGTTTCATGAATGGAATATAAAGAAGGGTAATCATGTAGCCAGTAGTGGTGAGTAGGCCGAATGTGGGGGTAAATAGAGCAATAATATGATATCTCCTCCTGAGAATTGTGGATAATGTCGACCATAGTAGCTTGTGCAGGGAACAACTTACTGGGCTAGATCCCATATGGTGAATAGCGCAATGGGTAATAGAAGTCCTGTAAAAATGGTTTGAACATCGCAATTGTGGCAAATCCTGAGACGACAAACCATATAGAAGAATGGGACTGGTGGTTAGTTGGGTATTCCACCATAGCTTGGCTCCAACTTGTTGAAGGATTTCACGTTCATCTGGGGTCATGATGAGCAACGGCACTTATAGGTAGCCACAGTCGCATACCATGCCGTCTATATACCTTGAGGCTGATGCTGTAACATTGCTTAGGATCTGGCAGCTACTGTGCTTTGTCCAGCAAGATACACAGCTCCAAGGCAAACCTCCGGCAACCTGGCTGGTTACCGTCGCTCCGGCTATTAGTCATCAAATGAACAAGTTCCGACTCTCCTTCCAATCTCCTTCACCATGAAAACTAGCTACGGCCATGTTGAAGATTGTTTTCCTCGTGTACCAACTATAATCCCAAGGATCTTCGTGCTGCAGGTGTTTCGAGCCTGAATCCTGACTAAGTATTGTGCCAACAACTGTCACCCGCCCACCACCGCTATCGGCATTCCGCCACCTCGACTATTCGTACCAACACCCTCCCCCCACCAGGTCGCCCGCGACGTCTTTCACGCGGCTTTCGCTTGTGTCGCCCGCGGCCCACGCCATCACCACTGCCTGTGGAGGCGGAGGATGTGGTGCAGAAGGTCGAGGTCGCATGCACCCCGAGTGTCGAGCCTGAGCCCAAATGCACCCCGTATCTTGAGCCCGAACTCCAGTCCATTACACACCTCGACTCCTGCCCCGAGCAGGAGCCAGCCCACAAACCAATACCCCCACCACGCAACCCCACTTCACAACCATGAGAACCAACTCCACCACCCGCGCGGATACTCACACCCATGTCGGCAGCGAAGGTGAAGCTTTCGTTCATCCAGACCCCATCATAGCTGCTCCATGCCAGCTTGAACCGACCCCACTACCACCAAACATTGAGCTGGTAGTTCCTATGTCCTAGCTTCATCACTCCCCATCACCATTGATGCAGGCTGTATAGCTGCTGGAACCATCCCCCCTTGGCCTTGAAACCCATGAACTATGCGCCACCATCTAATCTCCCTCTGCAGCCCCTAGCACTGCAAGTGAAGATTGGGATAGTTGACCACACCGTGCCCCACACCAACAATCATCCAACACCTTGCACCACCCAATGTCAACAGGCACGCACCACCTCCACGTCCCCTCCCCGAACGCATTGGGTGCCTCGCAACGCCAGGGCCGTCCTCACCACCATACAACTCCTCCCAAAGAGAAATCAGCCTCGGGGATGAGATGCCTTCTCCCCAGCCTCCACCCTGATGTCAAGTCAAACCACCCACCCCGGCTCCCACGTGACCCCCGTCCCCAATGCCCCCCCTGCATACTGCCACTCTGCCAAGGTCCCGCCGACGGGTATGAGGTTGTTGAGACTTGGGGGCGTAGGCGGCTATCAATGATTCTCGCCGCGTGAGGGTGACTGGGGCCAGCAGAGGAGGGATGGGAATGGGACGGAGGAGAAAAATATTTTATATGGATCCAAGAAGACCTCGATGTTGTTCAGAAGCGGTTTTGACTCGCTCTGTGGCATTCTTCCCAACCTAGAACAACAGCGCATATCCAGTAGTGTTGTAGTGTCTCTCTCCCCAATTCCACTCATACCTTGTTCCATCCATTTGCTGTTGGCGATCTGGTGATAAGCTTGTCCCATAGCGTGAGTCCTACTGCTGACGCAATTCAGGAGCATGATCAGCCTACAAACTCCCGTCGATTCAACAAATAGGCCAGGTACTGCACCGAATTCAACTTGACCTCTTTCAGCACCACTGGTTATTGAGGACGCAAGTTTTTGGGACTGTTCCTTGTTTCTTTTCGTGCTTATTGTCACCTACTGTCAATACTTTACACTCCCCCCCCTTGTCTGGGCGGAGTCCACTGGAGTCCACTGAGTCCGGATGGAGTCCAGTGGAGTCCACTGGACTCTGCCCAGACTCCACTGGACTCCACCTGGACTCCACTGGACTCCAACTGGACTAAGCACAGACAAGTGCCTTGGGCAAATTTTGAGAATTTGCCAAGGCAAAACTTTCAACTCTAAAGAATTGCATATAAGACCTCATCAGAGCAAAGTTATCAATATAATAGTCATACAACAACACCATTGTATTCCACAAATCTAACTAATACATTCAACTATCTAATAATATATTATATAATTGAAAAAATAATGCAATACCCACCCCCACTGCCTTGGGGCGCGCGGGCGGCGTGGGGCTGGCACATGCAGAACCTGCACTGCTGAACTGGTTAGTATGGGTCAGTGGGTGGGTCAGGGTCGCTGGCCAGGCACTTGTGTGCGTGGGCATGGGTCGGCGTTGGGGCGCATGGGCGACGGCAGAGGTCCGGTCTTCGCATGGGCATGGGTCGGCGTTGAGGCGCATGGGCGATGGTGGAGGTCCAGTCTTTGCATGGGTGTGGGTCGGCGTTGAGGTGTGTGGGTGATGGCGGGGGTTCCGGTCTTTGCATGGGCATGGGTCGGCATTGGGGCGTGTGGACGACGGCGGGGGTTGGTTTTCGTATTTGCGAGTCCTCGTTGCAGGAGGTCGCGGTACCACATGTGGTGGTGCGGGCAACGTCGGGGGTACAGTGGTGGTGGTTGTGCTGTGGTGGTGCAGGCGGGGTCAGGAGGGCAGTGACGGGGGGGTCGAGGTGATGTGTATGGTGGTGCAGGTGACATTGGACGTCTGGGCGAGAGGGGGTGCAGTGGCGGGGGTTGCGTCTAGGTGTGGGGGCGACTTCGGCGGTGCATACGTGGCAGTGGCGGGGGTCATGGTACCTCGTGTGGCTAGTGTCATCATATCGCGTGGCATGGTGGTGGTGGCAGGTTGTGTGGCTGGCGTTATCGTATCGCGTGGTGTGGTTGTGGTGGCAGGTGACATGGTGGTGGGCTGCGTTGGTCATGATTGTGGTGGTCGTGTTCCTTGGAGTGGGTGGGGTCGTCAGGCGGGCGCAACAGGAGTGGTTGTCACTTACCTGTGACACGCCGCAGGCTGTTGTGGCCTTGCGGGGTTTTGACGTGGCCGACGACAGCAGTGGTTCCCTACTTGTGGAGGTGGGTAGTGTCAGTGAGCTCACAGGCGCAAATCGTCCCCTTACCTTTGTGGGCCCTTGTGTAGCAGTGTCGAGCGGTGTGCAGCATGCCCGACGGTGGCGGTGGGAGCACGCGGGAGGCTGCAGGTAATGATGGTGGTGGTGGAAGGAAGGAACAATGGGAAACACAATATTGATTGCTGATGTGGCTGACGTAGCAGTCAGCACGTGCCACGGTCAACGACATACTATATGCGAATATGTTCTACTGATCAATAACGGTCTGCTGGTATAATGGTTATATTGCGTGCTTTCGCCGCTTAGTCATCTCTGCGAGTGCATCTGTTCAACTTGCACCTTTTGCAAAAGTTTTTCTCTATTATATAATATTGATAGGGAACAGAAATTGCCCGGCCCAGTCAATCTGCGCCAGTCTGTTGGAGTCTACTGGACTCCACTCGGAGTCAAGTCCACTCACAGTCTGTGGACTTACAGTGGACTGAACGGAGTCCAGTGGATGTCCAGTGGACTCCAACTGGATAATGGGTGGACTGGACCAGCCAAAATCTGAGATTTGGCTGGGGTCAAAATCCGGTTGGAGTCCACTCAGACTCCACTGGAGTCCACCCAGTCCGACCGGAGTCCAGTGGACTCCGAGCAGAAAAGGGGGGGGAGTGTCAAGTCCTCCCTACTGTAGGTACTAGTGACTTGACTGTGCATGCTGACAAATGCATATCATTTCCAATCAATTACTCTCTCTTGGTCATTGGGAATGACTGTGACGTCTCGCTGTTTTGACTCCATATGTTTTCTCAAATTGGTTGATGACGGTTGCTAGTCTGTCTATGTCACTAAATTACCTATTACCATGAGAGAGTCCATACTAACCCCCCTGATTGCATTCTAGCATCCCCAGGCCTCATCCTCGAAATCGCCGGCCATTCAACAAGACCTGTTGGCTCCTTTTTGATAGGTCCCTGCAGCATGTGTGCAATAAATCTTTCAAAGCTATTTTGGTTGAAATACATAGCAACGAGATCTTTTGGCGACCTCCCTAACTGCAATTCCTTGAGATCAGAGAAGGGTTTGGCATTCCCGATGCCCGCAACGCAGTCTTCTGATGTCTCGAGTAGGATACCAAGCCTCTTTAGATGCGGGCAATGGTGTGCGAGCATTGGCAGAATAACATAAAGAGCTGCCATATCTTTGGGAGGTGTTGGGAGTGGACTATATGGAAACTCAATATAGATGAGATCACGGAGGCGAAGAGAAACCTCAGATGGAATGGAGGGAGTGCAATAGTCAAAAATCAGTCTCTGAAGGCCGGGATGTACGAGCTTCATGCAGAGTCCAAATTCCATGCTGTGTGAGATATGAGACCCACATCTCAGTGAGATCAGATTGGAAAGGATCGGGGAGGTGGTCCATTCTGTAACGACATATTTCAAGACAAAATGTTCATCAATGGATATCGCACACTGGCCGATAGCAAGAGATCGGACCAAACTGGCATAGCCCAAGAATCTTGTCCAATCAACCTCAGTAGGAATGGACTACACAAATCCGGTTAGTATCCTGAATCATTTCAAGACAAACACTGAACTCAGACCTTGAAAAAGTATTCTGGGCCTCCACTGCATCCGGGAGGGAAAAAAGCCCCAGATGGTCTCCATGGCGCCAGCATCTTCAAGAGTCCTTCAAAGTGGTGAGGGTGATGAATGCTTCTCCACACAAGAGGCGTTGCCACATTCATCCATAGAGTGCAGACCCGCATGTTGCTGGCATTAGAATTTGCGTTGAGGGATTCGAGAATGCACTCAAGGACCTCAGGTGTGTTTATTGGTGCTTTCCCCATGTTATTGTCCTAATCTAGAGAGAACAAATGACGCTCAACAAATTTCAACTGCCAACCGTGGGAGGGACTGTACCGTCAGACTTAATGACAGAATGCAAACCTGATGGCAGATCGATGAGGATTCGGTGTTGTTGTGACTTTGACATATTCCACACGTGGTGAATCAAGGTGACACACGTGCTCAGGACAATCTCATGGTGCGTGTCGACAGTCAAGTTTCACTTGATGAGGACTTACATTGTAGATGAAAAAACATCGAGCCGGCTGATGCCTGCATGACAGTCGAGATTGGATGTGTGGAATGAGGGACTTCTTGTTCAGTCCAGTGAACACCTGAGGTTTCTGATACCCATCATACCAATACAAATGCAGGGTGTCCACAGCCACTTTTATGGCAATGGGCTTTGTTTAGAAACACGTAATATTACAGGGCACCAACGAAGTACAGAATGTAAACCTACGAAGTTCTCTCCCATAAAGGTCACGAGGAAGTTCTACACCACATCGTGCCATGGGCTTACATGGCCTTGTCGATGCCCCGAGCGTTGGACCTTAACTGTAGCAACAAGCTGATGGAAGGGTCAACATGAAGAATAAGGCCTAGGTCTCCCGTGCCAATCTGTGAGCCAATCAGCTCAATATCACCGCCCGCAGAGAAACAAGATGTACATACCCTATCTTCCCACCAAAATTTCTCGCCACCCACATCCACGGAGCCATCATCCAACATCCCGAGCCCCACACCTCTGTCAAAGAGCAGCCGAGGATTCAGCGCTTGAATCCACTGCAGAACAAGACGACGGTTTTGGGAAGCCCGCTGTGCAAGCCACTGGTGACAGGTGGTGATAGCCTATATTGAATGTGGGCAGAAGCAAAACAAGGAATAGGAGCGAATACATACCTTGCCTGTGTCTCATACACCCTTAGCAAGAACACCCTCCATCCCACAGATCATCTCATCAACCACAGTGGCCATCCCCCGGTGCCCCTGTGAGCAGCCTTCACAAGATACCAAAGGCGAAGACTAAGTGATTTGCCCTCAGCTCACAGCAGAAAGCGTCAGCCTAGGTATATGAAGCTCCTATGATATTGAGCACAGAAGATCACGGTCCCCGCCGCCCCATATCGAGGTACGGGAGTCGAGAGGCTAGGTTAATGTATATTGAGGCAAGGCAGGTCGCTATGAGGGGAAGGATAGGAAGGATACCCGGTAACCGGAATCACGATCGAGGTCATCAAGCCCATGGTGAGTGCCGGCCCCTATCCCACCAATTTGACAGCACGGATCACGCTTGCGCGACTGGAACGAGCACGACCTGATACCAAGGTCTGCAGTACAAATAGGCACGGGACTGGGATAAGCCTATGTCGAAGTAAGTCTGGAGTTCGACCTAGGAAGGGAAGGGGAACGTACAGGATCGGCGACTAGGATACTGAATTTGGCATCGTAGACAGCTGTTAGATGCCTACGTCAAGATAAGCTCGGCTTTGACAAGGGGGAGGTGGGAAGAGGACACACCTAGGAATGATGGCTCCGCGCAGACGACCGGTGTTAACCCCCGTTCGCCAAACTCAACAACATGGAGGATGGGGCCGCAGTTACAACGGGAGCAGTAGTTGGTGGATCCTGCGTCAAAATGAGCTATGTATGGAAGGACAGGGAGCGGGTACGCACTTTAGTAATGAGACGATCAGACACAAATCAAGCCACCTCACAGATGCGGCATCCAGAATGAGGTGAGTATCTGGTGCCATCTCCTCAACAACCACTCATTCAACAACTACTGAAGATCGTGGGGCAGCAGCAGGCAGGCGTGTGTCATCTTGTGGTCCCAGTGTTGGCTGGGGAGCGGCATTATAGATTGATTGTCAGTCCAGTAAGGCCGTGAATACTTCTACAAGTGGGCAAGGCATGAAGAACATTGGATGTGGTGGTTAAGGGAGGGTTGGGCGTGATACAGCAGTGAGAACAAAGACTAGACAAAAGTGGGTAGAAGAAGCGTACCCTGCCCCGCAGCAAGTGCAATCCCTATATAGTGGTAGTGTTGCAATAACAGCCTAGTCCTTATGAGCCAGTAGAGGGGAGGAGATAGTGCTGATATAAAATGCAGGGGCATTGCAATATGTGTCAGACCAAAAACTGCACAAGCGGTGGCCAAGATCTTACGGCTTTATTTATCATTTCATGTAGCCGTCTCATACGTCACAGGAATAATGTGGCGACAGTATGCTGCATTGTGGATCCATGTTCAAAAGCCTGGCGTTGGCTTGAGGCAATACTTTACACTCCCCCCCCTTGTCCGGGCGGAGTCCACTGGACTCCACTGAGTCCGGATGGAGTCCGGATAGACTCCAGTGGACTCCAGTGGACAATAAATGTACTCCACTGGACTCCAC
>JABCKT010006791.1:0-17994 GCA_018858115.1 Tephrocybe rancida | reverse complement strand
CCTAAGAACATCTGCGCAGTATACCACGACTCCGCCCTGTCAAACAGCTCATTCCCCGTATTGAACGGCGCGCCCTGTGTCTTATCGCCTTGTGGGAACAGCGTTTGGAATGTCGACAGGACGTCGGGAGAGAGCGTGGAGTCGTCGATGACGCACGCGCGGATGAATTGCGTGAAGAGGGCATGGTTTTGCGAGGATGTGGAGGGGAGGAGGGGCAGAAGCGTGGTGGAGAAGGCGGTGCCTTCGTTTACCTGGGGTCTCATTTACCTTGGGTGTACTAGGTAGGAACGAAGGGGTGAGCGTACGTTGGTCCCAGCGAGATATGGCACCTTCAGAAAGTCGCCCTTCCTTATCCTCACTGACGCGCGCTCTGGCGTCATACTCCCCGGTGCGATGGAGGGCTGCCACAGCTGCTGATTGAGCGTCGCGCTTATCATCGTGTTGCTCGCGTTTAGTAGGGTCTGTACTCAACACCAATCAGTGTTATGCACAACAAGAGAAAAGGGAAGATGGACCTCGAACGGCACACCCTTAAGACACGCGATCGCCCCATCCCCAGCAGGGCACCCCACATTCGCAAGGAACCGGGCAAAGGGTTTTCCGGGGAGGTCGAATGTGCTCGCTGGTGGTGAGTTCTTGCTGTTGCCCTAGTTAATATCCGTTCAGTGATGATATGAGGTCAGGAACGCACAAAGGCCCTGTGGACGAATCCGCTATCGCAGCGCGGAAGAGCGGCTTCCCGGCCGCAGGGTAGACGAGGTGCGCTTCGACACTGCCTGCTCCTGCGGACTTTGTGGCGATTCAATAAGTAAGGAGCTTGTGCGTAATGAGTAGACAAACCTGGCCCCAGATTGTCACCTACTCCCGAAATCAGTTGGCAGTACATATATAAGATCTATGAGGGAGGAGGTACCTTCGCGGGGTCGCCACCGAACGCGGCGATGTTGTCCTGTACGAACTTGAACGCGAGCTGTTGGTCGAGTAGGCCGGCGTTGAGGTCTTGTGGGGGCACACTGGCGCTTGAAAGCTACGGTCGTGAGCATGATTGAGATCATAGTACCACTGGGAGATTGGGGAGACGTACGAAGCCGAATGTGTTGAGACGGTAGTTACTGTGTAAATTAAGATCAGATAAGCGGAGTGGGGGGAATAGAAAGGGAGAGACGAACATGGAAACAAAGACGATTGGGCGGTGGGTGGAGGCACTGTGCTGGACTATGCCTGCATTCCGGCGCGTCATGATCAGCCTGTGTTAGAGAAAAGCACAAAGAGAAGGGAATTTACGCGTCGGGTTGTACTGCGCTTGCGAAGCGGCTCTGTGATATATAGGTCAGCGAGGTGATGACGGAGAAGAATTGCTGACCCAGTCGTATACGAGCCTCCCTAGAAGTATAATCTCTAGTGTCAGGACCTGTCTTGAACACCAAAGAAAAACATAACGCACATAGATCCAAACGAGCACAGGCAGCTTTGCCGTATCCGACGTTCCACCTGGTCTGAACACCTACACCAGCCCCCATCCACTCAACAACACACCGTCTGCGAAACACCAAATCCCGTACGCACATTCAAAAATAAACAATCCTCGGCCACCGGCGCACCAAGAGTCGCAGGGGGCTGCGGACACGCGTTCCCAAATGTCGACGCGTCTACCGTCACACTCGCATTGACGTTGTTAGGCACAGGCACAGGCGCCTTGAAGCGCAAGTCTCTGGCAGGGGCCTGGGCATACCGAATCCCTAGCCACTGCTCAATGCCTTGGCTCGTGGAGACGCCGCGGTAGATACCGGTGCTCAAGGGCACGTCGAAAGTGTTTGAGGAGGCTGTTGCGTACCCGAAAAAAAAGAATAGGAAATGGAGGAGCATCTTAGGGCGTCTGGTCGGGCTTGAAGACCATCATCCTTATAAGCGAGGGAATTGTCGGTTCACCTGGGGCATCTGAGCAATAGCGAATAGGTTGCCTGATAGGATGCTTTGAGAAGAGAACCCGTGGGGTCCACATGGGGAGTGCTCATGGGGCGCAGTTCCTTTCGAACTGCGGGAGAAAGTGTGGTTACTCTGAGGAAACAGCTGCGTGGCAAAATCTTGTGGTAATTGGAAGGAATTGGGAAGGAAAAAAAATTGTTTTGAATGCCAAACGGAGACAGGTTCTGACAGGATATAATTTTGATGGGGAACCTTGCCAAGCTGCTTCAAAATATATCGATACTATGCAGTTCCTATGCCTTACCGAGTGTTTCACCATGGGTACCAGTTTTTCACCACAGCCTATCTACAAAACATAGTACGTCCCCGTATAATGCCAATAACTGTCCATACACAGCCTACCTGGTCCCACCTGAGGCACCTGCCAGGTATGCTCACCATAAATGGACCTAGTAAGATATGTATTCAGGACCACCTGCTGGGTGGCGCTATACCTAGGAGGTACGACGTGATGAGTCTGTCTAGGAGAGACTAGCTATACCTGGCTATACCTGGCCGTTTGTGTGTACCTGACGGGTACGCCGTACACGGTATAATCTCCATATCTGGCCCATACCTCGGCATATCTCCTTCAATAGATTTCGTGTAACTGGACAGCCATTGGTGAATGAACGGCGTTTATTATCAATGTACATAATCCGATAGTGAGGCCATAATTCTACTTAACTTATACCACAGGTCGACGTGTCGTCCAAGTCAGAGCAGCTGCTGAATTGTCTTTCATCCTCTACACCCTCGACCCTCGTTCGACCTTCTGATGAATCCTCCCGACCCAATTGGCTGAACTACCCCATATGTCCTGTCAACTTGAATCCCGGCATGAAGAAGAGTATCACGAACCTTTTAGGTCGTAGACCTAAAGCGCAGTTGATATAGGAATTGCGTACTCTCGCTAAAAAAAAAATAGGTAAATGACGGCAAACAGCAGGAGAACGTATGGATGCATGTACGACTTACCCCGGTCATGACCTGCTCCATGTCTGCTGCCATTCTCCGCTTCCTATCGTGTAGCAACCGATGGGTGACGTTAGATGTATCCAACTGCAAAAAATTGACTTACCCAGAATAATTCGTTTGCCAATGGGAGCCGACGTCAAGATATCACAGCAGTGGTCTGTTGCCTTCTCCGGAGCTGTTCCAAGAACAATGAATGTAGATAATGCATCAGAGGGGTGTCGGGGGGATCCATGAATGTCGACGCACCATGGGTACACACGTCCATACAGAGCTGTGCGCATGCACGATGTCTATCTACCCGTGTCTCTCGTCCTTCCCAATCTCGGAGATGTAGGTCGAGAAAAAGTAGTCGATGTAGTCGATGCGGAAATCGCGACGCCTGTGAAGCCTGTGCACCACGCGTAAGTGATCAAATACAATCGCGACAAAATGAGACTAACAACTATCGCTGTCACGTCTTTCGGTGAGTTTCTCGGCAACAAATCAGAACTGGTACGTCATCGAGCGATGGTTTGGGGCCGAGCGACTCAAATGTACTGTGTTATGCCGTTTAGTGGTCTATACCTCGAAAATAGCACATATAATCACAGACCTGAACTGGCGGCGCGTTGCCCATTGCCAATTGCCCAACTATTACTAGATTGAACGCGGGAATTGTGCGAGCTTGGAGAAAGAGTGATGCTAATGAGCTCAGACACACAAAATTTGACTGCAACCTTCTCCTCGAGTACTGCTCATGCGAAGATCCAACGAGGCCTATATTCGTGAAATCATCTCTATAAGCCAAAAAATTCGTCAGGCACATGGAAGTGTTCTGGAGCTAACCATACCGAGACGATGGATAGGCTGTGTGAGTTTCCTAAGAAAGAGGCGATCAAGGATGGTCTTGGGTAACAGGGATGGTGCTTGGGAGGAAAGGATGAAACTCGAAGTCACTTGGACTCGGATTCGGAAGTCGAAAGTCTTTGCGTCATCTTATCACCACGATCACATGATCATATCTAATCTTGCATTCCGAATCCCGGCCAGTCACTCCTGCCAAGTTCATACTTGTGCTCGTGCTACGTCGACTACCGCTCCCAGCCCCAGGATTGAACTTATGTCAAATGCCGCTCTGTCTGTTCTTCCCCGTGAACACCCTCGGTCTCATATGCATTATTATGCTGTCATAAACCTCGATTCGTCTCCCTTACTCATTGGTTCAAACATTTCAAAATTCATCTTGACAACACGGCCCACTTGACTCTCAAATCGCGACATCAGCCTCACGTAGTACTCCTGAGACCTGCGTATTCGAAGGTGTTGGCCATGATTCTGAGCTCACTACTCAGATGCTGTTCTGTGTGTGTCTGCCGTTGTATGTGTGCTCTCCTGTCAACAGTTGTGAACTCAGAGCGACGTTTAAGTGAGCGATCACTTTATTCCATGATATGTTAGCTTGCAATCGCCGCTGAACTCGAAGGGAGCTCCCTTATTCTCCGTATACTTCTCATAGCTCATCGATGACAATTTTGCAAAGCAATCTAAAGAGAATATATGGACTCATGGTCCGATGTCGACAGATTTCAGCCATCTGTCGTTGCGTGAGAACAAGGAGGCCACATACCAGTGGTAAACCTCAAAAATTCAGGTAAATAGGGATCAGGATGCTTGGAGGATGCCGACTGTGACGAAGCAGGTAGAGGCACTCTGCATCAAAATACTATAAATGCCCTCCAGTGCGCAGCGGTCATCATGTATTATCTGCTATCTTCGCGGTAATATGATACACGATCACTACCTGACTGGCACCCCACAGCATGCATCTACCTTGTATGGCACACTCACACATGACGCCAATCTGGAAGGTAGCCGCGCAATACCTGGTAACTACCTGCCAGGTGCCGTCATACCTGGTCGATAACTTGCACCAAGATCATTTACGGAGATGCTCTTTTCGTAGGTGACTAGAATTATGGTCACATACTATGCTCACGAGCGTCCATCTTGGTTTTTCTCCTACCTCCATTGGCATGCCTCTGGAGCCCACGTACACTCAATTTTACCCATCATTTAACGCTCATCCATTAGCCCATCTCTTCGCCGCCACAGCATTTCTCCCTTCACCCCATACCTTACATGCATGGATCGCGGCTGATGCCATGAGTGATTGGCGCCCGCCTGGAACGGAACACGATAAATGATCGATTAAACCCCACCACTCACGCCGCGCTAGACCGCATATGCCCGACCTCCTTCTTATGAGAAGTCTCTAGTGGACAGCCAGTACTAGTGTGATTTCGCTTCAGGGTCCTGGGCCTGTTTTCGAGAATCGAGAACCACCTATGCGATATGCATCGATCCCTGGCAACTAGTACTAGTTCCGGGATGATGAGGACTTACTTTGGATCCGTGGCGCGTGCCGAACACAGCAGGAGGAGCCCAAGCCCTGCATCCCGGCACACCCCGATGCAAACATGACGCCGACGATCTCCTATTTAAGCTTGGTACCCTTCCTCAGCCGACTTTCCTCCGAGCCACGATCTCCCGATACGAGCTGGCAGTGGGCACCACGATCCTCTTAATCAACGTTTTGCCTGTGCTTACGCGGCAAGCGGGTCCCCTTACGCTCGGTCCTTGGCCCCAAATGCCTGCCCCGCACGTGCCACGTACCCCGGGCCTGCGATATCCATCCCGTCGTCGTCATCTTCATCTTCGTCCTTCCCCCCATTTCGATTTCGGGCCTCACGGCGACCCCCCCGCACCGTGACACTGTCTGATCTCCAAAGCCAGCAGATATACAAACGTTACCCCGGCAGATCATGTTTCGGTACAACTACAATATTAATTAACCTGATACTGGGCCTTGATCCGTACGGTCTCCATACCCCGCTTCCCTCCCTCATCGTTCGAGGTCCCCATAATCATGCATTATACATCATATATCATATGCATCAAACGCGGGGCCGCCAAGCATTGAATATCGAATCCTGGACAACCCGCCCCAGCCCGCGTCGAGTTGAATTGAGAACCACCTATGCAATGCAATATGGATCTATCTCTGGCAACTAGTACCATTACTGGGATCATGACGAGGAGCTTTGGCTCGGTGGCGCGTGCCGAACATGGCAGGAGCCCTGGATCCCCGCATCCCCCGATGCAAAACCCGATGCCGACGATCCCATTCGGGCGTCCCGGCGATCTCTTCGCTCCCCCCGCACCGCGCGCGTCTGATCCCCAAAGCCACCTGATTTGCATTTGCATTTGCATTTACATACACAGAGCACACTAGCACACGAGGTTACCGCGTAAGTAGTATGTGCTAGCCTCAGGCTAAACCTGTTCCGGACACGGCTACAATTAACCTGACGCTTGATCCGTACGGTCTCTATAGCACCCTTCCCCCCGCTCGTCGTTCGACGTCCCCCGTGATTACGGTACTGGTGGTATGCATCAGGGCTCGGGGCCGCGATGGATTGATGGAATATTGGAAGGAAGACCTTAGCCTCGCCTCACCCTCGCTTCGGGCTGGCTTCCGAGCCCGGTCTGCATTTATATTATATTAATACCTGTCTACATATAATTACAATTATAGGATCGACGTCCCGGAGAGCCTAACACTAAGCCAAGGCAGCTATAGTCTCTATCTATATTTGTGTCCATCTCCCATGCCATCTCCTCTGGGAAATCCGAGGTGGCGCCGTATGGTGCTTACCAATTGTGGTCAAAGCTCAAAGCTCACTATTCAATGGTGGTGATTCTGATTCTGATTCCCACTGGCACTTCAGAATAACCTGATACTTGGTCCGTACGTATCCATAGCACCCTTCCCTCGCTCGTCGTTCCCCGTGATTCGCGATCCCAAGCTCGGGGCTGCCCCAAGCTCGGGGCTGCCAAGCATTGAATATTGAATCGCGGAGGGAGACTCGGACAACTCGCCTCGCCTGGTCACCCTCGCTTCAATTTGCCGACTTCTATTATATTAATACTTCCCTACATACAATTACAATTACAACTACAACAATAGGATCGCCCAGCACGAAGGTAACTGCAGCCTGTCTCTATATCTGTATCCATCCCCCACTCCCACACCCATCGCTGGGAAATCCGAAGTGGCGCCGCCGGCGTCACGGTGCTTACCAATTGCAGTCAAAGCCCAAAGAACGGTCATGGTTCTGATTCTGATGCTCCGAGTCTGTCACTGTAAAATGTATGTATCTAAATCCATCTCCCGTCGAGCCCTGTTTCTGGGAAACCCGACGTTGGTGCTTGCCCAGTGTGGTCGTGATTCTGATTCTGATTCTTGCCATTATACTATAGCTAGCACTTTTGGGATCTATATTGACCTTTGGGATCGGCTCTATCGGTGGCGCGCGTCAGCCGAAGGCGGTAAGGGCAGGGTAGGGAAGCTCCAAGCGCCCTGGCGCGTACGTAATGGTGACGGTACTGGTTAATTGTGGTTCTCTGGTTTCACGCGATCGGTGGGTGGGATGGTCTGGGCGCGTCGTCCCCAGATAGTAGCCGTACGCGTTCGACCGTAGTTTGTGGGCAGAGCCCAAGGGATGGGCGTGGTTCTGATTCTGATGTCTGCCACTAGTACTGTCACTAGTATGTATGGTATATGATATGCATCTGTATGCATCTCCCGTCGAGCCCCGTCTCTGGGAGATCGGTTGTGGTTGTGGTTCGGATTCTGATTCTGATTCTTGCTACCCTAGGTAGGATTAGCATTAGTACTTCTGGGCTCGATATCGATATCGATATCGGGGCCAGTGCTAGTGGCGCGTGCCAGCCGGAGGTGGTAAGGGGAGGGAAGCTCCAGGGCGCCCATGGCGCGTACGTGATGGTACTGGTACTGGTTAATTATGGTTCTCTGGTTCCACACGCCGGCGCTCGCGATCCGTGGGATTGGCTGGGCGCGTTTGTCCAGACTCCAAGGCGCGTAGCAATGGTACTGGTACTGGTTAATAATGGTCCTCTGGTTCCACGCGCCGGCGCTCGTCGCGATCGGTGGGATTGGCCGGACGCGTTTGCGCCTTCGCGTGACCAGTACCCAAAGCAGCCCTGAACGCTACCGGTGCCGAATGACGGCTCTTCCCCGGTGCGCCTGTATTCGGGGTGTACCCTTGCCCATGGCGGTGCTCGAGAGTCCCACTGTCAGCTTATAGTACTTATGCTAACAAGTACTCAGCTGACGTCCAGGCCCAGAGAACATCTATCAGTCCACTGGACGTGTATACCATCACGATCATCCCATCCCAATCAATATCAATGATCTTTAAATGTCGACACTGGACGGACGCCTCGGGTTCGCAGGGGGCGATTCACACATCGCCGAGCTGTGATAACTGATAATTGATAAGTGTACTGAGTGACATGTACACTGAAACGCGATTGGCTGATGCAGATGCAATCATGTCGTGTGCGATGTCCATCACGCGGCCCAGTGAACTGAACACAGATGAAGGCGAAGCGCAACTTCGTTCGACGTTCCATGTGTATCTTTGATCTACCGTGACACTGCTACACTGCGCTTCGAAGATCAAGTGCGTACCTTACCCAGCGTCGACCAGGGCTCGGAGGGGGGGGGGTTTCAAGTGCGTGTGTGTATTAGGGTATTGGCATTAGGATCTCGCGGGGTACGGTGTAAAGTGGGTAACCGCCAACGACTCGATCGGTTTAGGTAGGTATCGTGATACAGGGTACTACAAGCGTACGGGGCTCAGTTAGTTAGTTACTTAGTACGGGGGGCCGGGGATAGCTATGCTATGCCATGCTATGGAGACATCGAACAAAACGCAAAACGCAAACGCAAAACACCAAAAACAGAACGGGCCAGGAATGGAAACGGAATGGAATGTATGCATATGTATGGGGAAGGGAGCCGGAATAATGATAGTGATAGGTGATAGTTGATAGTTGTGCCGGGGCCAGGATGTACATGAATGGGGAACGGAGGAGAATAAGGATATGGGTGTGGATGTGGATGGGAGACAGTGAGTGTGGGTCGGCGATGTGTGGGGGTGGAATGGAGAGAGAAACGGGGGCCCGGGGATCCGCAGGCGAGAAAGATAATAAGAACACTGAAGAGACAACAGAGGCGAAGAACAACAGCTTGAACAGAATGTGGGCGAGATTTGAGAACAAAAGGGAAAGCACAGGCGAGGGCTCCACGAATGAATAGTCGGAGAACAAAGGGGATGAGGCGTCAGCGGCGGCCGCAAGTGGTGGGCCGAGCACGCGGGCAGCACTACGGCTGCGCATCGACCATCTCCCAATCCTCCGCGGCTTCCCGCGTAGCATCCCCCATCTCGACATCGCCATCGCCCTCCCCGTCCCCATCCTCCTCGCTCTCCCTGACGATCCTCTCAAGCTCAACGGTGGCCCCCAGCACGCTCATCGCGACCCTCGCGCCCATCCTTAGAATCTTCTGGCCGGACGGGGAGGAGCGCATGCACGCGCGGAGGGCGGCGCGGCGGAGGTCCGGGTCTGGTTTGGAGCGGGGGAAGGGGGGTCTTGGGGGGTTGGGGGCGGAGGAGGAGGAGGAGGAGGAGAAGGTGGTGTTGTGGGAGGGGGAGAGGGGGGACGGGCGTGGTGGGGATCTGGGGGGGGAGCGGGAACGGGAGGACGACGCGGTGGGGGTGGGGGGGAGGGGGGCTGTGGGCGGGGGACGGCGTTTGGGTTTGGGTTTCGCGGGTGCTGTGGAGGTGGGGGTGAGCTGCCTCACGGTGGGGCGGGGGAGGGGGGTGGGTGCGGGGGGACGCGAGGCGCGCCTGCGCTGCTCGCGCTGGTCTTTGTAGTATTGGAGTGTCCTCGCGTAGGGCAGCGGGGAGGGGGAGGGAGAGAGGGAGAGGTAGGCTTCTGTCCTGCGTAGGGGTGCCGCGGCAGAGGAGGTGAGGCCCTCGAGGGTGAGGTACGTTTCTGTCCTGCGTAGGGGTGCTGCGACACCCATGGTGCTTCTGGGGTTCTTGGATGGGTACGGCGGGCACGGGACGCTGAATGATAGGGTGCGTTTCCTACTGGTGTAGTCGGACGAGAAGGGGTGGCTGAGGAGGGGTAGGGGGCCAACGACGGACATGGAGCGAGTATTAGTAGGTGTGGGCGGGGGGACAAGAGAAGAGAAGGGGAGGGAAGGCCCCTTATTATGGGATTGGAAACAAGTTAACAACAGAGATGGGCAGGGACAAACGCGGCGCCGTGTGCGGAACAAGAGAGGCACGCATGGAGGTAGCGAGTCACACCGGATCAGATCTAGATTCAGCATATTATCGGTGGCGGTGTCGCGTGGGGAAACCAAGTCCAAGCCGAGAAAACTTTCTTCAATTCAACGATGACGCATCGCACGCGTTTCGTCGCCCTCCTTCTTTAATTCAACGTTCCTCCTATGTGTCGTCTACGCCTCCTCGTATCTATCATCACACGTCGACTCGACTCGACACACCATGATACAGATCATCATCCATCTCTGGCAGTTGGGCACTCCTCCACATGCGTCTATATCTGTCCAACAATGCCATACATCACAACACGTCGGGAGCTCCTTATGGGGTTCCCACACCGCATCCCGCCCGCCCGCCTCCCGCCTCTGTGAGTCATCCGTACATCCCGCAGTAGCTTCTACGTGAGCCTGACCACGATTATGACGGCAGCCCACCCACACCCATACACCCATACCTACACGCACCCACACAGCCCATGAGCACTTCATCCCCGGCGCCATGTGTCTCTTGGTCTTGGCCCGTCCCAAAATGAAGCAAATGAAGCAACCACTTGGCCTCGATCGCAGCCGCCACTAATTAACCTAACCCAACACACGCACCCCGGCCGAGCCATAACCGCCGCAATTTGCTCGTACTCAATCATGCACTCCCGGCGTATCCCGCTGGCACTGTCGCCATCACCCAGCTGCAGGCGGGAGACCCATATGGGGACAGACCCGTGCGTGACTCATCCCGAACCACAAAGACAAAGCCAGACAAAGACAACGCGCAGGCACAGCTGGCATCGGCACGCGCCTACCCACATACACATACACCCTTACACCGACACAGCTACACAGCTACACAGCTCCCCCCCGCCTTATCCTCGGCCCATACACATGCGATCTCAACTGCGTTGGCATCGACATCGGCGTCTCGACTGCGCCCGGTCCCAGCTTCCGATCTCTCATCGCGTTTACATCCCGGCCGCCGATAATCGATAATCTTGCACCCTCCCTGCCAGACCCTTCCTCGCACCCGACCGCGCTGCCCCCCAAATACACCCGTATCGGGCCTTCGCCTTGTCCCACGACGAGAGATCGCGATAAATACGATGAATATGATTAATGATCAATGCACCACGACGTCCCGCCCCGCCCCGACTCCGCGACTCCGCAACGCCCCTAGGCCTAGTGATCCCGATCGCTAAATAGTAAATCCAGTCCGGTGTCCATCTCGCGGCGACTTATAACTTAACCGTACCCCACCCTCGGCCTAACACGCCCCCGCATTCGTGCATCGAGACCGTGACTCGATCACGACGAGCCACCTACCGATCGTGGCGCGCTGATTGATTACGAGGAGGATCACTGGATTAGGACTATGCCTATACCTCGTCCTCGCCCTCGCGAACAAGGCCCCGCGTTCCCACAACCCACCCGCCACCGCCCCACGCCCTCTATATCCACGCAGCTCTACCCGCGCTCCCACCGATCATCGAGCGGCGCGTACCCAGAGTGGACAACGGACACCGGACGACGGCTCGTGATGCGCCGCCCGTTGACTTATCGTGCGGGCGAGGATCGATATCCCCCCTCTTGACGCGCCGATTGTGGCTTATGCATTATAACTCGCCCGCCCTCCCACGCTCCGGATGAATACAGTCGCCCACGTCCTCGGTACCGGTACCGGTGTCCAGCCACCCCAACCCCATCCTGCCACGCCACCCCCGTTTCCTGCGTACACGTCACGATCGCACTCACAACCCGTCCGCATATCAACGACCACGCGAACACGCCTATACACTCTACGGTCCCGGCATCCAGACAAGCCCCCCCCCCTAGGGTCCGGAATGGAATGGAGCCAGCGCGACCCTCCTGCCACGCCACCCGTGCACCCCGCCTTACCCCCCTCGTCCCTGGCGCCCGGAAACGCCACGCCACGCGCTTCCCTTTGTTTTCTGCGTTCTGCGGCGTGCATACGTCATACCATAATCCATGATCGCCCAGTGGCAGAACCGAGAGGGAGCGGGCGCAGGGTGGTGTATAGTTACCGGGATCGAGCCCTCGTCCGCCTAATTTACACGAATTGGGGAGGTAAAGCGAGGGCTACATGGGGACGCGTACAGCCTCCCCCCCGACCTCTGACCTCGTGTGACCCGCCTGCCCGCCGACGTATGACTCATCCCGAACCACACCACATCGACACTGACCATGACTTGCGCCCACGACGCGTCTGATGGCGGGTCTCTCTCGTGGATCAGCGCAATGGCTTTGACGCAGTTCGACGTGTGGTGTGCCTCGTCTTGACTGGTACTTACCCACCGCGCCCGCCCGCCGTGTGACCTCGCCCTGGCGCACTATCACTAAGCACATACGCATACCCGGGCCACCCTGTCGCGGTCGTGTGCGTGTGCGGCCCTCATTGCTCATCCACCCGACGTACTTACCCTGGCCTTGGTTCTTGGCCGACGACCCCGCATGCCCGCCGTGCCCGTACCCATCATCCATTGCAGCTTCGATCACCACCCACTTAATTTGCTACCACGTTCCACAGCGTTACGTGGTATGGGTATCCAGAGCCTGCCTGACTACGTATACCCAGACGCAATCGTGATGGGGAAAATAGCCTTCGCGTTCGCGTTCACGGGCCCCCTGACCGTGTTTGACTCTCACTGCATCCTGGGTGCCCCCGTATCTTAGTCTTAGCAGGGAAGGCTAGCAAGCCTCGCCCCGGAGCACAAGTGGGGACGCATCCAGGTTCCAGAGCAGCAATATCATCTATGCTACGTAAGTTCAACGTGGACGGCAGGACGGGCAGGTTTTTAGTTCCGTATGCGCCAAAGCTCTACGCGCTGGACCTGGGCCCTGGAAACATGGTCACCAATCACTGTGATTGCGATGATCATTCGTCCTGAGTGCGGTACGGCCTTGCGAGGATGATGGTGATGGCGTTAAAACCGCGTCGAAAGTTCTAGCATCAGACCCAACCAGTACACCCCCGCCTCGTCTCGCCACCATCTCCTGATAATCAGAGAACGGGACGGGTCGCCGCATTGCATATGGGGAACTATCCATCGATATTGTACCCCCCCTGCGCCGCTTCGAACTTGGAGCAGGACCTCGGCCCGTAGAAGTGTATACTCACACTATCAAGATGATCACTTCCCCTTCAGGCTCCTGGTACGCCCTTGGTTCAATGATACATCATGGCGATAAAACCGCAAAAGCTGCTTTACTCCCGATCCTGGGTGCCCCCGTGTCTTAGCAGGGAAGGCTAGCGTGGTCCGGCCCCGCCCCGCCCCGGGGACGCGTCCAGACTCCAGAGCAGCAATATCATCTATACTAAGTTCAATGTGGACGGGAGGACGAGCAGAAACTTTCGTATGCGTCGAAGTCCTACATGCCGGACCTGGAAACGCAATTACTGTGATTGCGATGATCATTTGTTCTGAGTGCGGTACGACCCTGCGAGGATGATCATGGCGATGTAACCGCGACGAAAGTCCCTGGAAATGGCAGTAGCAGCATCAGACCCCCCGCCCCGCCTCGCCAGTGGACACCATCGCCAGATAATCAGAGAACGGGCCGCTGCATGTATGTGGGGAACTATCCATTGATATTCCACCCCCCTCCACCGCTTCGGGCTTCGAGCAGGACCTCGTGGAAGTGTTTACTCATAACCATCCATCGAGATGATCACTTCTCCTTCACTCGTGCGACTTGGATATGATACATCATGGCGATAAAACCGCAAAAGTTACTGTACTCCCGATCCTGGGTGCCCCGTGTCTTAGCAGGGAAGACTAGTAGCCCGCCCCGGGGACGCGGCCAGGCTCCAGAGCAGCAATAGCATCTATACCATTGCTATGTTCGATGTGGACGGGAGGACGCGCAGGAGCTTAGTTTCGTATGCGCCGGAGCGCTACGCGCTGGACTCTGGAAACACAGCCACCAATCACTGTGCGATTATCATCCGTTCTGAGTGCGGTACGAGGTGTGATGATGGCGATGGAGCCGTGACGAAAGTTCTAGCATCAGACCCAGCCTGTGCACCCCCGCCCCGTCTCGCCACCATCTTTAGATAATCAAAGGACGGGTCGCCGCATCGCATGCCTATGGGAAGCTATCCGGATCTGTTATACCCCCCTGCGCCGCTTCGAGCCCTGAGCAGGTCCTCGTACAAGTGTTTACTCATATTCATATCATCCGGATGATCACCTCTCCTTCAGGGTACTTGTACGACTTGGTTCAAATGATGCATCATAGCGATAGAACCACAAAGTTACTTTCCTTCCAAATATCAATCACGAAGCTTGCAATGGGTATTCAGAGCCTCGGTGGGGATGACTTCCAGAACGATCATCCCACCTACTCTACTCTGTGGACCCGAATCGGAGAAGGGTCCTATGGTCTCCTGCCCTCGACTTTGCGAGCCCCTTGGAACTGGCACCAGAAGCAGGAGCAGGGTGATAGTCCGCTCCGATCGGCGTGGATCCCTCTGGAAGCCAGATATGGCCATAGTCATCGCAAGTTCGATTTTGAAGTTCGCACTCCCATATATATACTAGTACTCCCGAGAACACACTTGGACCCGCGTGCCTGCCTTCGAAGTTCGATCTCGGCGGTGGGACACAAGGGGAGCGCGAAAGAGTCTAGGTAAATCATCATCCATCATCATTAAGTATCATAGTGCATCATCGTGCAGTGCGTCGATCGCGGGTGCTAATAGCACGCTGATAACGGTGATGGCGATGGCGATAAAACCTCTTCGAACGAAGGGGGAAGGAGAGGAAGGATGTTTATGTTAGGAGGGATCCAGGAGGCGCCGGATCGCGTCGTACAATGTTTTGTGACGATCAATATCATACCTGTGCGATGATAGGGATATATGTATTTGGCAGCGGGCTTGAAGTTGGGCTTAGGCTTTGATTGGGATTGCGAGATTGTGTTGTTGGCGTAAGATGTACATACGTACGTACTCGCTCCGCGACGTTCGTACGCACTAGTATACGGACACGAATATGGGAGAGTTGCGCCTCAATATTCATATATTCCCAGTCCTCTAGATCTCAAATCGGTACATAGGAGTGGCCTGCGCCATAGGGTCGTGATGATCCGTCGACCACGGGGACGGTGTGGGAAGGATACATCATTTCTCCTGTAAAGAAGCAATAAGTGCATACATAGAACATGAAGGTAGAATCCATTCAGGGACGAGAATTAAATATGACCACTTTCAGCTTGCACGACGCCACCTCCCGCCAGAGCTAGAGTGTCGATCTAGAAGAGAGGGCTCGGAAGCGAGACAAGGCGAGTTATTTATACAGTCTAGCCCCCGCTGTTTGAATGATATACGGATCTGCGCAAGATCTGCAGCCCCTCTGCTGAGCTTGATGATCATGACGACGAGATATCTGTCAGAGGAAAGGCGACTTTCACATTGGACCGCGAACTTGGAGGCTGGACCAAAGGACCGAATGCTAGGAAGGCGTCCCAAAACAAAAGTTGTATCACAGGGCTTGGGAGAAACAAAAAAGAAAATACAAAAGAAGTCGTCATATTAGGAGATCCGGCCAGTGGATGACGTCAGGAATTGAAGGACAAAGAGATGCCCCATATTGGGATGTCCGAGTCATGAGAACCTGCGTGCAGGGTTGGGGAAGCCCTGAACCCGGGAATGGAGGAGAGGATGAAAACAAAGGGATGAAAGAAAACGACATAAAGAAGGGGGATCGGTCGCATGGCGTGGCGCCTGTGTTGCAGGTATAATTGTGTTCCGGCCCAGGCGCCAATCACGTATGCAGAGATGTCAGGATCAGGCGTGACGTCAAACAAAGATGAGGTGCAGGGGCGGATTCGAAACCAGAAGCAGGAATGGCCAAGAGATAGAGACAAGGAAATCGCCCGCATGGTACATATGAGCGCTGAGCGACAGATTTAGAATTAGCCGAGACTCTAAATTCATTGAAAGAATAGACAAAGACAAGAGAGTGCATGGATGGGGATCTGGGATTGCGTGGCGTGATGCATTGTACAACCTGTGTTCCTTTCTCTCACAGGGGAAGAAGGACATAGTATAGTGCAGTGACGGGTTTGCTTCTGTCTCTACCAAGCCTCTACACCAAGTCAATCGTTGATATGGAGGGAGCACCGGCCAGTCCTAAAACTGTCATCTCTGTCCCGCATGCCTTGACTGGCCGCAGACAATTCGCCACGAATTTCACACACTCGCTGTTCAAAATGTCGAGTATTTGCACGCCGACCCTTTTGAGAGGCGGAGGACAGGGACTCCAGCATTTCAGTGTACTCGCACATGAAAATTCTGTGATCTGCTCTCGACGAGCACCATCAGGCGGTGAACAGCTTCTCGGCCGCCTGTACTAGACACGGACAGTGTCCCAATGTTAGGGAGTAAGTCCCCCATTCCGAGCTTTTGGATTAATTCGTCGCTGAAGCGCACGGAACTAGCATCAAGGCAACCGATAGGGGATCGTAAAAGCATGTCCAACCCGGATGCTCGAGGAGCGGCAACAGCTTTGGTTGGACCCTGTCTGTTGTGTACGTCGAACACACACAGAGGGGATCTGCAACGGAGAGCAAGACGGACAAGAGCAGTAAATTTGGCGCCTTCGAGGGAAGCGTTCCCCACATATTCCATGAATTCCACGCGCAGCGTTTTGAGTTCCGATACAACGAGGAGGTCCACAAAGGACGGGAAGGCCACCAACGAACAACCTTGGCTCTCATAAAGGGCAACCTGGGGAGATGTAAGGACTGGTAAACAAATCGGGATTGTTTCTGTTGCACCGTGTGTTACCCTCAGGTCGATTTCGAGTCCTCTGAGATTAGAGCATTGATGCAAGGTATGGATGGCGACGGCTAAGTTTAGTATGTCATATCCGTGACTCGAATACCGAGCTGATCTGCGAAGGCTCAGAGACATAAGCTGGTGCCAGGGCACCATGTTGGGAGTTAACACAGTTGTGTAACCGGCGAACGTGATCTGGAGCAATTGAAGACGACTCATGTCCACGAAACATGACGGCTCATAGACTGACACACACCGGCCCCAGAGAAACTTTTGGTCAATCTCAAGGTCCAGGCTCCGATCCAGAAGCGTAAAAGACCCTGGTGGTGTCGTGAAGAAGTTCTCCTGTGCATCAATTGCGAGTCGGCGGATCCGCGAACCGTATGGTCTGACAAGAGCCTTGCAAATAGCTCCAGCAACTTGGGGGTCGCTCTGCTTGAAACCAAGTGATAGGGGATGGGAGGGATGGTCAATGTTTTTGATCCAAAATTTGATTTGGGCGTTAACCTGGAGTTGAACTTGACATTGTTCCAAAAAGATGGCTGGAGGTATACATGAGCCCTCCAAAGAGCGCATACGTGCCGCAGGATCCAAGTAGCAAGCTGGGCTTGGACAGAGTAGGTACTCGAGCCACCTGTCGAATATTGGAAGATGAGGTTTAGGAGCTCGGGTATGATGCTTTATGAGGGGCGACTGCAACCTTGAGCCGCCTCAGGCGCGATCTCTCGCGGGAGATATCGACTTCCAATGAGGCGATTTTCTGTCTCGTTTCTTGTATCAAGAGCCTGGCGAACTTGATTTCCCCACTCAGCAGTATGTTGTCATTGGATCGCCCGGCCTCAAACTCGATTCGATATACAACAGTAGAGTTGGTAATGATAGCCATGGCTAAAGTACCTGCCAGTGAAGACTGTGAGCTTCGATCCACTGTCTGGAAGGAGTACCTGCAGTGGTTGTAAATGGATCTGAATATCCTTTGAATGCCTGCTACTCTGTAGTGGGTTTTTTAGTCGACAGTGTCACTTTCTTCCTTAATCCCCGAGAACTTGATGGCGCACGTGTT
>JABCKT010006790.1:0-18032 GCA_018858115.1 Tephrocybe rancida | reverse complement strand
GACCATCCGGGAGCTTTACAACAGTGCAGTCAACTAGACGGGCACTGAGCAAGTCAAAGGGTAGTGGGGTGGATACGTGATGGCCTCTCGAGAGTGTATGAACTTGAAGTTATGAGGAACATTGACTCGGAGCGGGTTATGAATGATGGAAGGCGACCAAACAAGACCCAACTTTCAAATGTTTGAAAGTTTGTCTTTGTTTGGCTCCAGTGTTCCCTCAGTCTTGCCTATCCTCAGCTGTTGTTGCCATTTGGCTTACTCAGTACCAATAATGCTCGTCTGATTGACTGCATTGTTGGCTGAATAACATGCCTAACGTTTCACAATGATCGAGTGTGGCGGGGGGGTAGATGGTATGTCTGTTCAGCTAATGAACATCCAAAAAAGAAACTGAATGCCACGGCATCTGCAATACGATGAAATCGCTGGCGAAATAATTATCCCTAGCTGTAAATAAACGAGTAGATAGTAGGGTATGCACACCACCTCTCCTGGGGTGAATAAAATATGTTCTTAGCACTGTAAGTCTGTATGAGACCTGGACTGATTGTGATCGAAGTGGTTAGCTTATATAACAGGGAATAACTGAATGCGGTACTTGGGATACTCCTTCCTGAACCACCCACATCCACTGCGCCTGGCACTGCGAACCCCTAAAATCCTTCAGAACTACAGGTACGCCAGTGTTGTTAAGGTGAGAAATGCAACGTAACAAGAACTCCTTCTAGCATGGTGTCGCAAGTGCCCGCCATCAACCCGGGCGAAGAGAAGTACGAGCTACCAGGGCGAGATTCCAGCCACCCTGATATATACTTGGCTTTGGACCACCCGCTTCGAGCTCATGTGAAAGAGAAAAAGGGGAGGGCATATTTTTTCTTCCAAGATACTTCAAAGCAGGGCATGTGAGATGCATATGCAGCTGAGTATGCTATGAAAATCCTGAGGGGGACAAAGGTAGAGATCATGGAGAAAGGTGCAAAGGCTTTGTTCAACATGTTTCTGCATCAGTATTCAAACAGATGCTAGGTTGGTTGGAGCTCAAGCCGGGTGACTATCTCTTCTCTAGGAGCTTGCTTGGAAGCGGGAGGGCAGAAGACAATGTATTGCAGGCATGGGTCTGCAGCAAGTGAGTCTCTTATTTCAAACTATTGTCTAAAGTTTCCGATAACATCCAGGGAAATAATTATGGCGCACATGGCAGCGCAAATGATGCACACTCGAGACAATGCACTAGGCCCTTGCCATCTCCGTACAAGAGAAAAACCCAAACTGAACAAAAAGGGCGAAAAGACAGGAGGCATGGCTTTCGAGAGTACTTTACACTCCCCCTGGTTTCCACTAGACTCCACAGGTACTCCACATAGACTCTATGTAGACTCTACATAAGTTTCCACATAAATATACATAGACTTTATGTGGAGTCTATGTAGAGTCTACATAGAGTTTACATGGACTGAGTCAGTATAATGTTAAGTGATAGGGTGATAGGTTATATAGAGTTTATGTAGAGTTTATGTAGAGTCTACATAGAGTTTACATAGACCGGGTCACTATAAGGTGGAGAATGCTAAGTGATAGGTTACATGGAGTTTACATAGATTGGGTCAGTATAAGGTGGAGAATGCTAAGTGATAGGTTACATGGAGTGTATGTAGAGTCCACACAGAGTTCACATGGAGTTTACATAGACTGGGTCAATATAAGGTGGAGAATGCTAAGTGATAGGTTACATGAAGTCTATGTAGAGTCTACATAGAGTTTACATGGAGTTTACATAATGGCGACTAACTGAGGAGAGAGTTTGAGTATTTCTGATCCTACGTTAGGGCTTATTTGAGAACACCAAGGTCCCCGATGGCCAGTTGTGCCAGCCACTCAACCATGAGTTTGAGCCTTACTTCTAGTTGTCTTTGTTTGGTTAGATAAGATAAAAGATAATCAAATTTCTAATTATAAAACATTGCATGGCCAGTGGGATTTCGAAAACAAGCGGTTTGAGTGGCTGGTTTTAGGAGCCTGGTAGAGGTCAGAGTAAGGCCACAAGAATTCTTGAAATAAAGTCAGTGGGTTGTCTGCAGGCACAAAAGGATCTGACCTGCCCTCCAAATGCTATCACATCAACTTGAAATTTGAGCCTAAGTCTGGAAATAATGTCTTCCTTTCTCTGCTTGTCTGTATGAACTATGAACTCTGGGTGGACTCTGAACAGACAGGGGGAGTGTGTAAGATACAAGTTCCAATGTGCATATTCAGGCAAGGGTGACAGCAGAACACTGATAATATGAAAAATATTTGCATATCAATGAGAGCTTGTTGTAACATCAATCTCTTTTTTTTCTGGTAGTTGCTTCCCTTCATCCCCTTCCCTGGACCCTGCTTATTTGCTCTCATAGCTTGATCAATCCCCTTTATATCATCCTCTTTTCCTCTCATCTCCTGTCTTGGGATTTGAGTGAACTTGTTCCAGATCCATGGCCACCTGGTTCACATTCAGATTTAAAAATGAAAATGAACCATCCTGGTAAAATCAATCTTACTGGCTGAAGTCTCAATATGGTTGGACAATGGGCTGATATCATCCTTTGATAAGGTTGCTACAGAGACATTGTCAAGTCATCAATGAAACTTTGAGCACCTATGCAGTGTGAACACATACTAAACTTATTGAAAAAAAACAGATATCACAACCTAGTGTCAGTAGGGCTTGATTATTTGCATGGACATCACATACAAACTAGGAACACAAGCAGAAAATGTGAATTTTTGATTAGAATTTGTACTGGCACAGGTACTCAAGACCTTGGACAAGAAATATGTACCTTCTGGTAAGAATGGTCAGAAGTATATTGACACCAAGGATAATGAAGAACATACTTCCTGGGGATAGCAATGAGGAGGCATGGTTTTGGAATCCAAAAGCAAGATTTCATATGAGTTTGAAAGTTACCACACACCATCTAGGAGAATTATGTGGAAATACATTGAATTAAGTTGAAAGATATTTCAAATGATGACACACCATCTAGTGCAGGGCTTTGTGTAAAAATAAAAGCAGAGCCAATTTCAAGGAATTAACACACAGCCTGGGAATACAGTAAGGAAAACATTGGTCACATCCTGATGTGAATGACTTATCTGGATAACAAAGTATTGCATACCTGCTGAGGAGGATGTGGCCAGGGTCATCAGAGTTTCACAAGTAGATGCAACTATAGAAGACATACAATCTGGAGAAGGCATGAAATCACCAATAGCCAGGTAAAAAGCCACACATTCATAAAAATTACATACAGACTGGGAACACAAAGAAGTATTGTCAAGGGGAAGGCCACACATTCATAGAAATCACAAACAAACTGGGGACATGCAGAGATATTTAGACCAACTATATGCAGGGAGCCAGACTAATCACATACACTCTGAGAAATTTGGTCAGGCCAACTACACTCAGACAGCCAGAACAGTTGCATACAAGCTGAGGGCATGTACAGATGTGGTCAGGCCAATTATGTGCAAGCAGCAAGGACAGTCACATACAGCCTGAGAACATGGACAGACATAGTCAGGTCAATGATGTGCAGGCACCCAGAAACATCATGTACTTGCTGAGGAAATGTGCAGATATGGTCAGATCAACAATGCATAGGCAGCAACACCAATCACATACTTCCTGACAACATGTGCAGATATGAATTAGGCAGCCAAAATAATCACATACATCCTGAGGACATGTGCAGATGTGGTCAGGCCAACTGTGTATAGGCAGCCAGATAAATCACATACAAGCTGAGGGCATGTGCAGGCATGATCAGACCAACTATGAGCAGGGAGCCAAAATAATGACATACATCCTAAGGACATGTGCAGATATAGTCAGGTTACCTACATGCAGACAGCCATAACAACACATACAAGCTGAGGACATGTGCAGACATGGTCAGTCACTATGCACAGGCATAGATACCAATCACATACTTTCTAAGGACATGTGCAGAGGTCAACTATGTACAGGCAGAAAGAACAATCACATACTTCCTGAGGACATGTGCAGACATAGTCAAATCGCCTATGCATACAGAGCAAGAACAATCACATACAAGCTGAGAACAAGTGCAGACATGATTAGGCCAACTATACATAGCCAGCCAGAACAACCACACACTCGCTAAGAATATATGGAGTCATGATTGGGTCAACTATGAGCAGGAAGCTGAAATAATCACTTACTTGCTGCATTGTCAGACATGTCAGATCAAGTATGCATAGGCAGCCACAATAATCAATTACTTGCTGAGAACATTTTGAGACCTGGTCAAATCAACTATGCATAGGCAGCCATAACAATCACATACAATCTGAGAACATGTATAGAAAACATCAGCTCAACTATGCATAGGCAGCCCAAACAAGCACATACAAGCTAAGGACATATACAGACATGGTCAGGTCAACTATGAGCAGGGAGCCAAAATAATGACATACATCCTGAGAATATGTGCAGACATGGTTAACTATGTGGAGGCAGCCTAAACAATCACATACAAGCTGAGGATATGTGCAAACATGATCAGGTCACCTATGCATAGACATCCAGAACAATCACATACAAGCTAAAGAGATGTGCAGGCATGGTTGGGTTACACATATGCAGGCAGCTACAACAATTACATACAAGCTGAGGACATGTACAGACATGGTCAGGTCAACTTTGCGCAAGGAGCCAAAAGAATCACTTACTTGCTGAGAACATTTTCAGACATATCAGATCAACTATTCATAGGCAGCCACAACAATCACTTACTTGCTGAGAACATTTTTTGGACATGGTCAGGTCAACTATGTATAGGTAGCCAGAACAATCACATACTCGCTAACAACATGCGCAGGCATGACCAGGTCAACTATGGACAGGCAGCCAGAACAATCACATACTCGCTGAGGACATGTGCAGACATGGTTAGGTCAACTATAAGCAGGCAGCCAGAATAAAGACACACTTCCTAAGGAGATAAGCAGACATGGTCAGTTCACCTACATGCAACCAGCCACATCAGTCACATACATTCTGAGGACATGTGCAGGCCTGGTCAGGCCATCTATGTGCAGCCAATCACAACAATCACATACAAGCTGAGGACATATGCAGAAATGGTTAACTATGTGTGAGCAGCCCAAACATTCACATACAAGCTGAGAACATGTGCAAATTTAAGTCAACTTGACTATGTGTAGGCAGCCAGAATAATCACTTACAAGCTGAGGACATGTGCAAATATGGTCAGCTTGACTATGTGTAGGCAGCCAGAACAATCACTTACAAGCTGAGGACATGTGCAGATATGGATATGTCAGGTCAACAATGAACAGGGAGTCATAATAATGACAGACCTCCTGAGGAAATGTGCAGACATGGTCAGCTCACCTACATGCAGGCACTCACAACATTCACATACAAGCTGAGGACATGTGCAGAGCTGGTCAGGTCAACTACAGGTGGGAAGTCAGAATAATCACATACTGCCTGATAACATTTTCAAACACATTAGATCAACTATGCATAGGCAGCCAGAACATTCCCATACAAACTGAGGACATGTGCAGACATGGTCATGTCAACTATCCATAGGCAGCCAGAGCAATCACATACAAGCTGATGTATGCAGACATGAGCAGGTCAACTATGAGCAGGGAGCCAAAACAATGACATACATCCTGAGGACATGTGCAGACATGGTCAGGTCAACTACATGCAACCAGCCACAAAAATCACATACAAGCTGAGGACATGTGCAGACATGGTCAGGTCAATTATACACAAGCATAAACACCAATCATGCACTTTCTGAGGACATATACAACCACAATCAGGTCAACTATGCACAAGTAAAGGCACCAATCACACACTTCCTGATGACATGTGCAGCCACAGTCAGGTCCACTATGCACAAGGAAAGGACATCAACCACATACTTCCTGAGGACATGTGCAAACATGTCAAATCAACTACAGCTGGGAAGTCAGAATAATCACATACTGCCTGATAACATTTGCAGGCATGGTCAGGTCAACTACTAGTGGAAAGCTAGAATAATGACCTACTCCCTGATAACATTTGCAGACATGGCCAGGTCAACAATGAGCAGGAAGCCAGAACAATCACATACTGCCTGGTAACATTTGTAGCCATGGTCAGGTGAAGTATATGCAGACATAGTCAGGTCACCCATAAATAGGCAGCCAGAACAATCACATACATCCTAAGGACATGTGCAGACATGATTAGGTCAACTATGCAAAGGCAGCCAGAACAATCACATACAAGCTGAGGACATGTGCAGACATGGTCAAATCAACTATATGCAGAGAACTAGACCAATCACATACATCCTGAGGAGATGTGGACAGATGGTCAGGTCAACTACAAGCAGGAAGTCAGAATAATCACATACAGCCTGATGGCATTCGCAGACATGCTAAGGTCAACTATGAGTGGCAAGCTAGAATAATCACATACTGCCTAGTAACATTTGCAGACATAGTCAGGTCAAATAGGTGCAAGGTAGCCAGAACATCATGTACTCGCTGAGGACATATGCAGACATGGTTAAGTCACCTATGTGCAGGCAGCCACAACAATCACATACAAGCTGAGAATATGTGCAAACAAGGCCAGGTCAACTATGCATAGGCAGCCCAAATAATCACATACAAGCTGAAGACATGTGCAGACATGGTCAGCTCAACTATCCATAGGCAGGGAGAGCAATCACATACTCTCTGAAAACATGTGCAGACACAGTGAGGTCAACTATGCATAGGCAGCCAGAACAATCACATACTCGCTGAGAACATGTGCACACATGGTCAGGTTGGCTATGCACAGGCAGTGATACCTGTCACATACTTCCTGTGGGCATGTGCAAACATTGTCAGGACAAACTAGTCATAGGCAGCCAGAACAATCACATACACGCTGAAAATATGTGCAAACATGGTGAGGTCAACTATCCATAGGCAGCCAGAATAATCACATACTCGCTGAGAACATGTGCACACATGGACAGGTTAACTATGCACAGGTAGTGATACCAATCACATACTTCCTATGGACATGTGCAGAGATAATCAGGTCAACTACACACAGGTAGAGATGCTAATCATGCACTTTCTGAGGATATGTGCAGACATGGTTAGGTCAACTATGCACAGGCAGAGACACCAATCACATACTTCCTGAGGATATGGTCAGGTCAATCATGTATCCCACCCAGTTACATACAACCTGAGAATACCCTATTTGTTTACTCTCCTTGAAAAGCATACCAAAGCACACACATACTGAATGGAATTGTTCAGTTTGGTCATTGCCACACATATACTCTCTGAACTGTCACTCACATTCTGATAAATCATGTCCTAATTGTCAATGATATTTAGGACAAATCCTACTGGAATCACTTACCTGTTAATTTCACAAGCTCACAATACCATCCCTCTCAATATGGATAGTGCCATTTTTACATACCTCCTGCCCTTATGTGAATGCTAAAATTGACCCTTGAAAAGATTGTCCTACATACAAACTATTGTCAAACAATAAGCATGGATATTCCTAATTGCATTGCTCAAGACCCAACTCACTTTCTGGTGGACTAAAGTTTTGTCTGGACTAGCAATCCTGTGAGTCTCACCTGAAGGATTATAGAAATGCACCGAGACTTTCGCTCTAGGTGATCAACCCAGTTTGTCTTTGCTGCAATCTTGTGTTCATTTGTCAGCTCAAAACCTACAACCTCCAATGCCACACACTTACCTTTCCAGAGGCCCACTCTACCCTTAGGTATGGTATCCCAACCCAAAATAAGGCCTGTATCAACCATAACTTCACCCACTCCAAGTCAATATTCTTGATCAAATCCACAGCCTTGTGTTCCAGTCCTCCTGCTATGTGATTATCTGTGTCGGCTGCAGATAAGAAGCAGTATGCATGATGATGCCAAGCAATGAGAGTATATTCTGATGCATTAGCACCACTGCTGAATGCTGTCATGATTGCTTCCAAAGAGCAGATCATGAGCTGTGCATGATATGTAGTAGGAACATATAACAGATCCTTTGACCTCTTCTGGTTTGTCAGGAAATCTTGTAGTGATGCATGATGGAATGTGATTGGCTGGCCATCTTCTGGGACAATAAGGACAGAGTGGCATCCATTTAATGCACCATATATGTTCTCAATCGTCAGTGGCTTGTGGGGCTCCTCAGTGGAGAGCAGAAAGCTGGACAGATTGGCAGTGCTGAGTGGATATCGAAGGTACAGCAGGCTTCCCATTACAATATCAAAATAATCATATTCCTTGGCCACCTCAATGACCTGGCGGTAAAGAATGTCCAACCCATCATGGCCACTGAGAACATCTTTCAGCCGTTTCTTTGGATCACCCCTCCTGTCACAGATGTAACGCATAGCTAGAGCTGCATACACCATCAGACCTTGTGATTTCTCCACAAGTGTGGTGATGTCTTGTTCTATTGGCCAGATTTGTCGCCCTCCAGCCTCAATTTGGCGCTGCCATATTGAGAAAAATCCTGTGACAATAATGTTTCGAACATCATCCTTTGATTCTTCAACAGCGAGTCGTAACAGAATGTCTCTGTGATTCCAAACATCAGCTAGAGCTGATTTGATGTAATCCTCTGGGCGGCTAACAAGAAGGAAACGGAATGGTAAGCTTATTCGGCAAAGCTTCTTGATGAAGTCCTCCACTCTTTGGGGTGAAATAGACTCATCGAGCCCATCAATGATAACCAGACTGTGATCGACCGAGCGATCAGGCGCGTAGATGAGAAGTTTAGAGAGCTGATAGTCAAGTCCAGAGAGCTGAGACTGGCGTTCTGAAAGTGAGCTTTCCTTCAACAGAGCCCGTTCCATCCCCTCCTTTGCCAAATCGGACTTCTCCGCGATTTGATATGCTATGGTAGGTACAACCTTGCAGATTTCATCGCGGTCTCCTGTGCTCCTCCAAAGAAAGAACGTAGCAGCAAGTCGTCCTTCGTTATCGTACTTCTCCGCGATGGTATGCGCAATAGTAGTTTTTCCGGTACCTGCACGACCACTCAACCAGCATATGCGAGGTCCCGTAGGATCATTGGCCCACATGCTGATGTCGCGTAGAATTTTACGCTGAGTCTCAGGTTGGCACGTGGTTGCGTACTCCAATGATCTCTGCGCGGAATTGTAGAGTGCATCGGGGACAAAATAGGGCCCTAAAAGGTCGAACACTGTGGGTGGTTGGGCTATAAAGAAGTAAGCTCGAGGGCATACCAGAACAAAATGAGGATGGACCTTGGGTAATAATCTTTTGCCCTACAACATCCCCGCTCTGGACCGTGACATCACCATGTATACCGATTTGTGTCAATAGTTGACTGCAGCAACATGAGATGGGGAGATCAGTGGGGAGCAATGTTCTTACCGTGAGTCGTCTGCGTCAAGACTTTGCCCTGCAATTCGCGATCTGTGTGGTGGAGCTGACATGATAGTTAAACTCAACGGTAGGATTGTGGATTCAACGTGGGGGAAACTTATTCAGGTCGTCGATTAAGGATGGGAGTCACTGAGATGAACTGATTGGGCCGTACCGTGGTCCGTTGGTGCCAAACTTGTGACTAAAGTCACCAAACAGCCACATCTGTCTTCTTTTTCACCTACTGCCACCTCTGACAGCCTCCGACTCTGCCATGAATTCTTATAACGTAAATTGCCGTTCTTAAGCCTCAAATGTACGAAGAGGCATCAGTAACACTGCACAAATCCAACAGTGAGCAGACACCCTCGTAAATCCACCTAGGTCGCGCTTATCCTTCCCAGAAGCAGTGCAACGAGACCTGTCGCTGCCGCAATCTACATACATGGCAAATAAGGAGACGTTTGATGTGACTCATGACCGACTCGGGGGCCCTGACGACCAATGGTCCGCGATGAGGGAACATAACACGTCGAGACGAGGATGCGAGGAAAGCGGTCGAGCAGACACAGAAAACCAACGCGAGTAAATACTTTAAGAGTTGCTAGAAAATCTTCCTAATCTCTCGAGAACAGTATCTAGACGACAAATGAGCCTTCATCCTCACACGAACCTTGAATGGAAGGCTGTGAGCCCGATATTCATTGTTTACCTACATAGGAGGGAGGATATGGAACTCCCTCTCGATTACGCAGGCCGAACTGGGCCGAACTTTTGGGCGGCAGACGTTTAACCAATCGCAGCAATAGATGGGAGTGGCATAACGAGGAGCGGAACTGAACAATGGACGAGCAAGGTGAGTTTTTGTTATCATTCCCAGGAACAAGACGGCTCACCTTCGTTATCGAAGTTGGCCTCAATCACATCGCCACCGTACTCAATGCTGTATCCTTGCTCGGCAAAAGTTCCACCGTGCGCCCTGTGAGCCCCGCCTGGAAACGACATGACGTGGGTACCAGTCCTGAACCCCCCTGGACTTGTTACTTACTATGCTAACAGACGAAGACCCAATGCTATGGCGACTTCTCGTTTGACGGCAATCGCATGTCTTTGGCGGGTGATGTCTATGTGGGGAAGGGGGGTGACAGATCATACGATGGTAAGTGGACGTCCATAATAATGACTGGATATTCATGTATTGACAGTCTATCTAGACAAGACCGGGGACTATCACTGTACGACTCGGTAGCTGATAGGTGTTGGGAGCGAAGAACCGTATCGAGTTACACTACGTCGTACGACATCCAAAGTGGGATCAACTCTTCTACGGTATGCCAACTCCTCGTTTACAGCGAGCACTAACTAAGTTTGTATAAAAGATACCAGCTTCCGTGCCGCATTTTGTTAAGATGTTCGTACACTCCATGGGCTCCGCGGTATTATGCATCGCCCTTGCATGACAAGATCACCGTCTGGTAAGGGACTTAGGCTCAATGGATCTCTCGCGATTGAGCCAATCGAGGCCTCGACAATCCTTTAGCGAAAGGCGATGCCATCGGTGACCTCGAGGACTTGAAGTGCGAGTGTAGAGCCTTCGACATGTGTATCGATTGGGGTTGGTGTTTTTTGGAAGGACGATACCCTATGCTTCGAGAAGCTTTGCAGCAGTACAGGAAACTGCGGGATGTAGGATTCCTCGTCGTCCAAGTCCCAGGTTCTGACGATCGCGGATGGTTCGTATCGCGTCATAACGTCAAGCCTTCCCATAGCTCACCCACCTCCCCATGCCTTCTACCAGCTGGACATCCTATGAAAAGGAGACCCTCCTATCCCACTCACCCCACAGTGGGCTCTGTCCCCTATCCTCCTTCTCGCCACGTCTCAGCCCGCACGAGCTCGGGGTTCGTCTGCGGGTCCATCGATCGCTAGCACGGCTCAACAATACCAATTGTGGTGGAGATTTTGAGACAGGGGTTTGAATTCGTGAATTTGGACCTGTCGACAAAGTTCATCGAGGTTCCCAGTCGGTGTGGAGGCGGATGCGCCACTGCCCCAGTGGCGGTTGATCTAACGATCGAGGATGACTGCGACATTGCGCCACGGGAAAACCACACGAAGCAGAGCATCACAGCATGATTGAGGAAGAATCCGTGCGGAAGGAGACTATCACAGCGAACTGCGTGGGTGTGGTGCACCGTTAGACAGCAAGAAAGTGTGATGCTGGGTAGGCGGGGGTATGGATGAGAGAGAAGTGACTTGGCGACGGGCTGACGACCGTGGCATTTTGTGTGGTAGAATCGATCTGGGCCCTATGAATATCGTACACCAGAATCGGTATAGTCGTGCTCACCTGAATAGCATCTACACCCTCATGCATGAACCTGAGCATGTCCTCCCATCGTTCGCGATCCCGAGAGCGAATATTATAGGTGCTGTAGATCTAGTGGTGTGGGTTGAAGTTTGTAAATATGGTCAACAAAATATGCGCACCACTTTAGAAGAAAATTAATTTACCTTAGAAGAAAGAGAGCATGGCGTCGGCAACTTCCGAATATCTCTGGCCCGTCTTTGAACGTATCTCCGTTACTAGTAGCATAGTGGCTGGCCTGAACATGGCAATCTAAGGTGGACAACAGCCATACAAGAAATCAAAGCGCTTGCGGTCCCTGACGCTGAACTTACAGCTCCTACTCGTTCGGCATATTTTTTTCCTTGCTTGGCAGAAAATTGCCAGGAAAGGCCTCCGCTAGTACGGGATCCTCGGCGTTCCGACGGTTTCTTGACCTCCTCATCTGAGTCATCATCCCCAGAGCTTCTCGCCTCCAGTGCCTGCGCTAACATCGACAAGCTCGTTTTCAATGGACCAGAGTAACACCGTCTTTCCTTGCGTCTACTACACCTGCCGCAACTCGTTACTTCCCCTGCGGCCTCAACCATCCCAGGCTTCACCGTTAGCACGATACTTGTCTGCGCATGGCAATTCTTATGGTGGACAACGGCCATAGAAAAACTAAAAGCGCTTGGGGTCTCTGACATGAACTTTTTAGGATCAAATACAGATGAACCTAGATAAACCAGACCTCAGTTGGCGTCACCACCGCCCAAAATGGTAGACGAAACTCATCAAAGCTTCTCGCTGCGCACCCGTCAAAGCCTTCTACGCAAGAAATACATTCGTAGGCCGTATCACGGCCCCCTCGCCGAGCGCAATCCCGGATTATCTACCTGCATTTTCAGTCAGACCCTGGCCAGTCCTTACCCAGCCCCTCCCCAATCCACGACCGCTTCCTAACAAGCCCATCCCTACTACCCTCAATATTATTCACACAACCAGTTCTGCTACGCCCACCTCATAACCTCCGCGACGCCGATCTCCGAGTCTCTGCCCCAACATTGATCAATTCGTCCTCGACTTGACGAACCTTGTTACGCAAGTAACTGATACCAGAGCGACACCTACCACGCTCACGGCTGTTCCATCAGCGCTCAGCTCAAACCCCGTTCCTGCCCACACGTCGATTCTCTTCCTCAACAACCCCCTCAATAATCAACCGCCCCGACGTCCTCCCTGCCCACACCGGCACATCCTCGTCCCGTAAGGCCCCCCCGGTTCCCATCCCCCCCAGTTCCCCCCCCATCCCCATTCCCAAGCTCTATTCACCCTCCACTCCAGCATTGTCAGTGCCCTTCCTGCCACTACCACCAAACCCCCACTTTTCTCAACCTAATCGTTAGAGAAGGCCGCAGCTCCTACTTCACGCCCTCACAACCCCTGTAGTGTCCACACGTGTATGGCCACACTCTTCATGGTATTTTCGAGGCTCGCACTGATGCATAGCTCACGAGGAAGAATAACTCAGAATATGAGGAGATCCGAGCAAGGGAGGTGCTGCTGGGGCTGAGCACTTTAGAGCCATGTTGGAAGCGACGACCGGAAGGGGTTGCGAAGAAGAAGCAGGCCTCCACTCCGCCGGCCACGACCGCATCTCACCGATGTTCGTATCACCTGTACCGATTCCTTCCGCAGTGGCACCCCTTCGTCACAATATGCAGGACCACCCTGAATTACCCTCGACTTTCACCCCAGCCGCGTATCCAACGATCGCCAGCAACCCCCCATAATGAAGCTGGTGTCTCAACGGAAAGCGTCACATCATCTGGAAACGAGGGCGGACGACGTGCTCGCTTGCGCGGCGGTGAGGGTGGTGGCGAAGGAGGGCGAGGCTCTCCGTATGTGCAGAGGTGCAGAGGTGCTCGCCCTTTTAGGGCCGTGGCAGGTGTGTCTGTCTTTCGCCTACTACTCATCCGAGATGCTGATGAGAGGATGTGTAGCTGAAGAAGAGCTCCGCGAACTCGAGGAGATCACGCAAACACTCCGGAAGCAGGCGGTATTGTTGAGGGTCTGCAGCTCCGAGGCCTCAGGTTCGCGCGGTGCTCTTGTTGGTTTACGGCCGCAGCTGATGTTTCACATAGTAGTAGTGTCCTCAGATCAGTGCTAGACAACCTCCGCAAACGACGCACTGCTCAAGCATGCATGGAAGAACTGTATCGTCGGCCGGATGCCGTTGCAAATGGAGGAAAGGCGGACCTCAGGAGCATAGATTTTGAACATGGTGCCCACAGCTCTCGCTATGAACGAAGTCCGATCGTTGAAGCTACATCAGGCCTATCGTCAAAGACCGCGTACACGATCGAGAAGCTTGGGGAGATGAATTGGCGATCTAAGGACCTTGCCTGACCTCCAGCAATATACCTGGCGGATTCGAACGGGGCACGTTGCGGATTCAGGTTTGAACGCGGCCAACGCCAATATTGGAGCTTTCGCCGATCATGCGCATTGCAGTGGCTTCGCCGCACGGAATAGCACCTGGGGCGTTCAGTGTCCATGAGCCGGGGAGGTCTGGTTTGGAGACGACGACGTTTGGGATGGGCTTATATGTGTACCCAACTGTATGCATCCTGATATGGACGAAGCGCGGCCCAGCCGCTCATTCGCTCGAGTGGATGATACTTTCCGAACCTTTATTTTAAATTTATTCGGGTTGCCAAAATTAATGCTACAGTGGTCTACGATCCTGCCTTACAACCTTTTCGAACCGCAATGAAATTGTGGTCAGAAATTGTATAACTATAATTCCGAACAGGGAACCAGGGAACAAAGAACCTGCAAGACAAGGTGTCAATCAGAAGCTCGAAGAGTTGGTGGCGGGACTGGACATACATCTTCGAAGTGACGTCCGACTTGGCTACCCCATGGTACAACACTCTCCACTCACTGACTCGTCGTACTTGTCAACGATCTGGACCATCTCGTGCAGCGACATCAATAACTTAACCATGCGGTTGCATGTTGATACCGTCTGCAGCAAACCATAGTGATGTCGGTAGTCCGGAGACGCCTGAGGCTGAAGACCCTCGAGGATCAGGGTGAGGATATAAGTTTTTATGACATATTGGGTGGTGGGGGTAAACGCGGGGGCATCGTGGTTGGCCCGGCCTTGGGGCCTGCGGGTGTTGGGGTGACCCTTCGTTGTATGTCACGGCGAACACCGGCTTGCCTGATATCGGAGTGTGCCGGGGAGTCTTAGAGTTGAGGTGAAAAGCGAGAACGAAACGATTGCCAGTTACCTAAGAGAGTTAGTAAAAGATTGAGTCAAAACACGCTTGATACTCTGACCAGGAAAAGGCGACGGCAAATCGGCAGGTAACAGGGTTTCCTGAATGTTCGCGGTGTGCACAGGTCTGACTTGAGTCCAACAAGAAGACCATAATAATTCAGGAAACGCGAGATATATTTCACGTTAGAAATACATTTGCGGCGATGAGCCGCCAGCCGAAGCATGAAACGCAACCATCGATCAATGGCTTCCTACTCCTGCACTAAAGACATTCCTGGTTGAACCGTGCGCAGGGCCGCACCGAGACGGGGACCCCTGTGATAAAACGGGAAAGTTAGTGCGAGGTTCGTAGGGAATGGACTCGAACGACCCACCTAAGACGTCTATCGTTTCTCATAAACGTTCTTCGTCATCGGACCCTTCCCGCTTTCGTCCTCTCTTTCCTCTCAACCCCCTCATCAAGCGACGTTGACAGATTGGGTGAAACTGATGGTAAAGGTTGGGTGCGATGTTCTCTGGGATCGATGAGTTGGGGCGTTCGATGGTTGAAAGCTTGGACGTACCGAACTCGCATGGCGAACTTCAATATCGGGCAGTAGGCCCGTCCAAGAACCAGACGCAAGGTGTGCAAGTCATTGTGACGAGGTACGTAATCCGGATTGAGAAGGAGATAGCGAGGTATGTGAAGTAGGCCCATGTTTACCCACGAGGGAATGTGGTTATGTTGTGGGCGTCGTCGGGGACGGGACTATGGCATTGCGAGTCTCGGTGCTTGATATGTCGGCGCAGAGCAACAGGTTACGTTCCAGTTGAGTGGAACGCTCTCGGTCGAGGTTTTCTGGATGATATACGTCCTCGTATATACCGACGGGGACCCTCTTTGCCCTCTCCATGAGTCATGTAAATCCGTCCTGTCATGTAAATCCGTCCTGTCGAGCAGACCACTGTCCTGGAGGAGAGTAACACGTACGACGCCAGATGACGCTGTGCTGGTACTGCTGTGGACGAAGCTTGGAGAGGAGGGCGCCGTGACGATGGTAGACTTCAGCTGCGACGGGAATTGGGCGTCACGTGTGCCGTCGATCGCAGTCTGAATATATACCGATGCTGCAGGGGGCCGAGCGCAGCTTTTGAAGCTGCTGGTCAATACCAGCCTACTCTCAATACCGAGCTTCCCAATGGAGGTGGCTAGTTAAAGACGCGGCGAAGATGGCAGCCGAGAGAGGCACAAGTTCTTCACGGCGTTGCTGCCTTCGTGTTTAGCGGCAGCATGATCGAGACCGGTAACGGGGGATTGGGAAGCCAGACGTGAGGGTTAAGCGGTGTGAAGGATCTTGGCAGCGACGAAAGGTTGCAAGCTAGGCGTAAGAAAGGGTCTTTCTCAAGGTTGCAAACGGCGCTGTTTAGTCGACGAGGACGTGCTCGTCGTAGAGTTGCCAATATACTGGGTGCTAACGTCACGGCGACGACCTCGAGCAGCTGGGGTGCTGGCTCGTTGTTGGTCTGCGTTCCTCGAGCCACGGGATACGGCGGCGAGGGAGGTGATAGGCAGGGAGGACTAGGAGGTTTGCGCAGGGAGGAAGGGATAACGAGGGTGCACCTGTGGAGAAAGGAGAGAAGAGAAGGAAGGGTCAATGTGTGGATATCGATGAAGGGGTAGTCACGAAACGTACCCCGACGTTTAGCACCCAAAATAAAACCCAAGATTTTTTCGAATCCATCTGACGTAGATGGCCCACCCCTCACTAAGACTGTTCGACAGCGCCAATTGTGGCAGAGATTTTGAGGCAGGGTATAGATTTAGACTTGGCGGATTCTTCGAGGTCTTAGCCAGAGTTTGCCAGTATCGATATTCTATTATCGAAGATGACTGCGACATTGCACCACACGCAAACTAAGAGCGTCGAGCGTGACGATGAGGAGGAGTCGATTAGAGGGGGGAGGGGCTTCTCAATGAGAGGAATCTTCAACTTCTCGGTATCGCAGTGAATAGCGTGGGTGAAGTGCACAGTTAGGCAATGAGGAAGGCGGGTGGGGCTTATGGATTGATAGCAGAAGTGACTACTGCCCTGGCGAGGTGACTACCATGACATTTGATTTTCGCGTGGTAAGAATCGATCTGGGCCCTGTGAGCATTGTACAGAGCGAAAAGAGGTATAGACGTGCTTACCTGGATCGCATATACACCCTGCTGAACGAACTGACGCGTTTCCTGCTATCCTTCGCGACCCCGAGGCCGATTATTGCGGAGAGAAAAGAGCGCTGTCGGGAGCAGTGGAATTGGTTGGAGTTCGAACATATGGGCCGTCGAAATATGCGCACACGCATCGTAGAGTCCTTGATTACTTGCTGTCGATGTGTAGATTCACAAACCTCGACATTTTGAGCGAGCGACTTTGAACCTGGGGGTGCGCGTCGTGTAAGCTTCGTACAGCGTCGAGATGATCATTGGACTCGCCTAAGCTCTGACTATGTGTTGGATCCTATATAGAGAGCGACGTCGTTGAGCTTAGCTGTCCAAGCCAAAGTCCTGCGGCGAGATGAGAAAGTGAGAATTGTTTGGGCCAATAAACTCACCTGTCCCACGAGCATGAGTCCCACCCCGCCTTTCACACACAGCCCCTGCCCTTATTCACCATCAATCACGCCTCCGCCCTTGTGTCGGCGCGTATTAAGGGTAGCTGTGCTACGACGCGCCAGGTCCTCGCTCCTGGATCGTCTGCGTGGTCTCCTCGCAGCGCAAAACTCCTTCAGCAAGTACGCATCCACGCATCAGCTCCCCTCCCCTCCAACATCAACGAACCTCAGTGCCACGGGTCCAAGGGCGCGAGCCGCCTTTCACGTGCGGCAGTCGCTCACCGTCATCAGCAAAGTATGAATGTATTTTTCATTCTTTAATGACATTGCGGTTGTTGTTAGCAGTTTTGTCGTTTTCATTGTTCAGTGG
>JABCKT010006789.1:0-18060 GCA_018858115.1 Tephrocybe rancida | reverse complement strand
ATTATCTTATCTTATGTGTCTATGTCTTGCCATCAATTTGATACTATTTACATGGTAATAATTGTCTTGTCTGATGCGTCTATGCACTGCCATCATGTTTATCCTATTTTTACACACTGCCATCATTCCAAATCTATTAATTTTATACTAATAGTAAGCTAAGTATATATGGTCGAGACCAAAGGCAGGTGGTCGAGACCAAAACCAAATGGTTGCGACCATCTCCACTTGGTCATGACCACTGGAAGAAAATCCAGGACCAAGTGGTCGCGACCATGAAAATTGGTCGCGACCATGGTCTTTGGGCCTTTAAGGGTAGATTACTTGTGAGCAGTAACTACCCTAATTAGGTACCACGGGGGGTTGCCTGAAGTGCTCACCCTTGCCAACAACCAGATTCAGGCAATGCATAGCCGTGGGCATCGCTCAGCAACGTCTAGCCCTGGACATTTGGTGGAAGGGTCACCCTACATTCGGTCACCACTTTCAGGTTCCCCCTCGTGCTCCTCTCAGGCTCATGCTGCTGCCTTGGGACGACCCGCCGCTAGCGCAGCTAGTGGGTCTTTCGCTCATCATCACTCATCTTCCTCCATCTTCATGGAGTCTGACTACGGGACTCCCTTGGCATATGGATATGAATCCCCTGCCCCCTACACTGGACACTCAGGTGGCAGGACCCCTGATCTTTCGTATGCGCTCAGACGTATGTGACTTTATTGTGAGCGATAACTCAGAAGGGCATATGTAATGGTAAGTAGGACTTAGTATAATTTTTGAATGCGCACCTCCAGTGCTACATCATGATCTTATCTTTCTTATTTACCTTTTTCTTCTATTACAAACACACCGTAGTATAAAGGCTTTTATTAGCTATTCCTAATAGAACTTGACTTAATCGTGTTACCTCTCAGTTTGAATACCTTGTGTGCCGCCACCTTCATCTTTACCAGTCGACCCTGTCATCACAGTGAGGCATCAAAAAAGGCTTTCAGAACCAATCCCACAACATAATATGCTCTGTAATTGGCTGTGGCCTGTATTTTGAAGCTGCTATGGACCCAGAGGGACAGTTAGTAATTCTCTCAAGCTCTTCTAGTAGACTACATAGTATATACAGAGCTGATAATGGTTTGCACAACTAATATAACATACCAAGTATCTTCTCAGATGCCTGTGGAATGGACATATAGAGCAACTAAATTATTACAAGCAGGAATTGGTAAGGTATCACATTTTTCCAGATCCCTTTGTAATTAAAACATCAGGGAAAGGCCTGACCCATTCCCCACCTTTGCATTATGAGAAGGAATTGACAAATTTGGACATAGTTAATGATTACATAATATATAACCTCGAACTTGGGAACAGGAACTCATTACAAAATTTCAGAATGAGGTCAAAACTTGGATCTGAACTCACAACTTGCCCAGAAACAAGGATCACCAACCACAATGTATTGAAAACCCTTGAATTGGGTATTTTTTGTGAAAAATACACTCATATTGCTCTCTCCAGCCTCTGAGATACAGAAATTGAGGTTGTTGTGGCCTTGTATGACATTGTCTGCCAGTGGAGCGTCAATTTTTGTGAGAGGATGATGTTGTATCCCAATCATTTACACTTGTCCAGCCCAATCAGGTTCATCACTTTTCTCATCCTGAAGTTCCATTTGCCCGCCCACATTGAGGCTTGTAACACACTATACTCTTTCAATCTTGCGATGGGTGTTGGTCAGACTGACGGGGAGGCAACAGAACATGGCTGGGCAAACATCAATCCGATTGCACAGAGCACAAAGGAAATGGGCCCAGGTGCACAGCATGACACAATCGATGATCACTTTAACGACTGGAACTGGAAGAAGATGGTGCAGTTTGGTATGTTCCATATCTTATCCTTCTCTTTGAATGATTTGTCTGATTCGTGTACAGGGCCACATTACATGTATGATCAAGAAGCTGAGAGAGACTGCATCATCTGCACAACTGCATCTGTCAGCTCCGGAAGAATTTGAGGACGCTGTTCCGGAGGATATGATTGACCACTGGCGGATACAGGTCCAAGATTGGGAGCATGATCCAACTCTACCCAATCCATATCAGTTGACCACGAAGGGTATGTTGACACAATCTTCAATTTGATCAATGCTGATGTTGATTCTAGCAAAATCAGAGCAAGCAGCACACCTTGAGCTAGCACAGGGCATAGCAGCAAAGGAGGCTTTGCAAGGTGTTGACATTACCTCTCACAAGATGCACGCGTCTGTGATGATTGCCAACGGCTTGGTAATTGAGGACGATCAGTATGTATTATCAATTGTCTAAGAAATGACAACTGCTGATGTTGGAGGTCCACAGGCAAAAGCTGGCAGCTGATACAGCAGACCTGGGCCAACATCCTACTGAGAAATGGCTCTCAAGACAGGCAAGCCTATGGAGAGAACTTGGAAATTGTTTCAGAGGCCTGTGGAGGGATACCCCATCAATTCTATGCTCTTTTGGCCATGAGGCATTAGTGGTCAATTCAATTTTTGAGTAGTACATGTACAGTATGCAGAAATACATCACATATTCTCATTTCAGAGCTCGCATTGTACAGATCTGGCTTACGATATGGACCTATCCAATTGCAAAGTGATGGCGCACTCAATCGTCTTACAAGCCTGGAAGCGGGCTGATGGTGCGGACAATTTCAAAGATGTGGATCTGATGGCAGGCAGGGACGATCATGACAAAGCATCAATTTGGGCCGAGATACTGTTGAATCCTGATGATGATGGGTAGATATTCCCTTGCCATGACCGTCATTTCGATGTGATGAAGATCAGGCTTTCAGCAGGTTGAGTTGGCCTGGTCAACCACCTCCCAGTTTGACTGCTGGTTTCTTGGCCACATCAGATATTTTGGATCATTATCGGCTGCACCAGCTTGACTTCAAGTAGCTATTACCCTTCCCATGAGCGTCATTTTGATGTGATGAAGATCAGGCTTTCAACATTCTGACCATGGGTATCTTGGCCACATCAGATATTTGAGATGATTATCAGCTGCACCAGCTTGCCTTCAAGTAGATATTATCCTTCTCTTGAGCCTCACTTAGATGGGATTAAGGCCCAGCTTCCAACATGTTTAGTTTGCTTGGCCCGACATGCACCAGTCTGACCACAGGTTTCTGTACCACATCAGATATTCAAGGTGATTGTCAGCTGCACCAGCTTGACTCCAGGAAGATATCACCTTTCCCTTGAGCATCATTTAGACGGGATGAAGGTCTGGCTTTCAACATGTTGAGCTTGCTTGGTCCAATATGTCCCAGTGTGACCATGGGTTTCTGTGCTACATCAACATTCAAGGCAATTCTCAGCTGCGCCAGCTTGATTTTGGATAGATACCAAGAGCCATTGAGGAAAGGTAACAACTCAATCTTATGTATTGGTTTGCAAGGGGGTTTGATCGATGGCATTGCTGGTTTGTCTCCCTTCCTTGGCTTTCTCTAAGATATGTACTTGTCATGCATGTAGATTATGTGAGATTAAAGGCAGCACTGGAAGGTGTCACGAGGCCTAGTAGTCTGTATCCAATATATCCTGGTCATCTCCATACATCTCCTCATATATCCATCTTCATTAGACCACCACCTTGTCCCGCGTCCAGGCTCGTCATTGTCTTCTTCAGATGAGTAATCCAAAGTGACAGATTCATAATCAGAGTCTAGACAATCACCTTCCTCGCCATCGCTGCCGCTGTTGCCGTTGTTGCTGTTGCTGTTGTTGTCGGCCTCTACTGAGTCAGGATTTGGATGGTGGTTCTTAATGCCCAGTAATGGCTGGGTTGAAAGGTCTGGGATAGATTCTGTACTATGCTGAGGGGGTTGAGCCTGAGTATTTGTCTGGGAGGAAGAAATTCCATAAGATGTGTGGCCATCGAGCCCGGTCAAGGTTGAACGGCCTGAAGTGTGGCCTACCCCTAACCCCCAGTGAAATCGTAGGAGGAGGTCGCGATCCACAAATCTGTTTAGCAATATAGCAGTTAGTAAGCGATAGGTAGAAATGATTTCAAAACCACCTATTAATGCAGTATAGGTTCCAGTCTTTGCCGTCCCGAGCCAGACCAGATATGCCTATCCCATCTACATGGCAGAGGCCAGACCTAAATCTAGGCACAATATGACAGCCATGCAAAATTTCCTTTGGATCAAGAAACCCAAAAGCACCTCGATCACTTATCAGAAGAAATTGCAACTGGCCTAGGCATGCCATGTGGTTAGACCACATTTGCTCAGCAGGAATGTCATGGCTGTCCACAACTTTGAATCAGCAGACCCAAACAAAATCCAGTCAATTGACATTGGCATCCCATTGAGTGGGGCCATTGTAAATTGCGTTTACATGATATATCCTTAGAATGCGAGCATACCTATATTGATGTTGGGTGGGTTCACGGTGGCGACGCAGGAGTATGATGTCATGGTGATCGGTTCCTGGGTTGAGGACGTCCTGCAATCGGCGAATATCATAGCTAGTGTAGTTGATCCTGAGGATGTTGTGATGATAGAGTGCATCCCCCTTGTAAAAGACCCACTCTGCTAAAGGAGATTGCAAGTCCTTGGGACCAGACTCGACCGCTGGTATACCAAGCAGCAGTTTCAAGCGTGATAGAAGGTGGCTTTGTAGATCCACAGAAAATACTGCCAGTACTGGTGAGAACCAAGTCTGTTGATCATTCACAAGACAATGGACAATTACCATGATTTCAGGATCGCCATTATTCTCCTGTAGGAACACACAAAAGTCTTGCTTGAGGTGCTGTGAAACACCAATGTGATAATGGATAGATGGATCCGTTGACGACTCAGACATCTGCACTTCGCTTGGAGCAATGTTGGTCATTGCCTGGGTGATAAGTCGTAGGCAAGATTGCCTCTTGTCAATCTGCACCAACTGTGGCAAGAATGCTTTCTTCGAGGTTTGTTTATAATTTCCTTTGGGAACTCGATGTTCCAACTCTCCCTGATGAGCGGGATTAGCCAGGATCATGGAAGTATTGATGTAAATATATATACCGTTTCCGTTGAATATGAATCAGTTGTACCAAAAGTTTTAATAGTCGAAAAGTAGTCTCCTACAGCATGTAACTCATAAGTGCTGAGACTGAATTTCCTATCCTTTCGGGAGATGCGAGGGGTGGTACCTGTTGGCTGTGCAGCTGTTGGGATATGAGCTCTAGGTTGATGACCGCCAATGAGACCTTCAGTGTGCTTACCTGTTTCAATGTTGGCTCCTGACCCAACTTGTCCTGCAGTTTGACTGTTGGGTTGACTGCGAGTTGTCGTGAGTTGAGTACCGCTGGCTGTAGGACCTTTCAGCACCTCTCTATTAGAGGTTTGTTTGCTTGCTTTTGCAGCCTTGCTAGCTTCCCTACACTCTCGAGCCTCTGCCTCTTGTTGTAATTCCCGAGTGGCAAAGTTAGGGCATATTTTGTTTTTGAACTCTCGGAGAGCATCCCCAAGCACCATGGTTTTCAGGTTGAGTAGGTCCAATGTAAAAGAACTGTGAAGCCGAACTTTTGCAAGCCCGTGCCAGTGGGCCATTTGAAACAGCAGATTGATGATCTGAGCATTTGTGCCATTGTCAGAAAGTAAGCCATCGAAGACAGGGATTATACACTGTGTTGATGTTAATCAGGTGTAAAGGTTGGTGATTTCAATACATACCTGCAGGAGATTCTTGTAATCTCAGGCAGCCATCTTTTTCAACTCAGATGAATTTTGAGAAAACCGCTGTATAGTATCACGTCCAAAGGTAGGGACAAGTCAAAAGCTACATGTCAACATTAAACATCAAAAAGAACTAGTGTAGTGAGAAATAGACTGACCAGTGATCAAGCTCGTAAAGCATATTGTCGTTGACAGATTCTAATATATGAAGCAGGTGTATGAGCAAATTTTTCCAAACTCCTAGCTCAATTTCATGCAAAAGATCCACAGCAAAGATCACAGGCCAGTGGAGCCCTAGTTTTTGCAATCAGTCTGAAAAGGCATTCTACAGAGGCAAGGCTTGCATTAACAACAAAATTCAGACAAGACAACATGAAAATTCTAACTGTTGTTGGTACTAGCGATTCGGGCTCTCGCTCAACAGCTGTGCTGTCGATGGCCATATTCCTTGAGCTATAAATGAGCTTGCGGGCTTTTGCAATCTTCTCTCGATAATTCTTATTGTCCACTTGTTCTAGACTGATTCTCGCTGCCCTATCAGCAGGGCTCCCTACAAGATGGATATCTGCCTTGGGTATCTTGCATCGTGGGCATGGGCATCCACCCATTTGCCTAACAGTCAACATCAGAACTCTAAAAAAAAATAGTCAGCCCCCTCGAAAAGCATCATAGAAAGAAATGCTCACTTCTCTGGGTAATCTGCAGAATATGTCATTATTCAGGGATAAAACCTTCTCTTTTGCCCATTGCCCACCCACTCAAGGACGATCCCATGCTCATAAGCATGGGTAAACTCATCATCAAGTAACATTTTCCACTGCGCATGAACAAGCTCCCTGTTACAATGTGCCATGAGTTTGCCATTAACCTTCTTGTCTCCAGTGTGTGCTTTGGCAAAGTCCTTGAATACATTGGGGAGCTATGAATGAGGGGTGAGTCAGCAATATGTTGGGGTTCAGATCTGAGGCACATCACTTTACCCGTTGGAAGAAGGCTGCATGCTCTGCAAGTTTTTTGGAGGGCATGCAACACCTATACTTCAATTCATTCCCAAAGTACATGTATAAAGGCATAACTTTGGCTGTGCCAAACTGTGTCAAATGGGTCGCATCGGACCAAAACATCAATGTGACTACCACCCGTGGCAGGGTGCAACCAGGTTCAGTGAGAGACTCCTGTAGTTCTTGATGGGCGTACAGGAATGCTGACAAGGAATACATCTCCCTGTAAAGTGGAATAGGATCATCCAGATGGCTTGGATGCCAGAGTAGCTCATATGGCTCCAAATGAAAGTGACCTGCATCCTCTTTCTTTGCCTTGAGCTTTTCAGAGATAATGTCCATGAGTGATCAATGGTAAAAGTCAGGTACCATATAGTCCTTGGCTCCACGATTAGCAGTGTTTTGATGGAATGGAACACTGATCATAACAGAGGCTTTCCGCCATCCCGCATCCTTGTTCTGCCACTCTTCATGATCCCACAGTTGGTCTTGGAAACATCACCTGGCAAAAAGTCAGGGCTGCTGATGATTTTTAACAGCTGCCGGAAGTTTTGCTTTGACTTCTGCAAAACATAATTCCAATACCAGTCCAATAGGAGGAAGGAATTTTGGTTAGGAAAAGGAGCATAGGGGTTTGCTCCGTCGAGTTGTGGTGGGATGGCAGACAATGTTGAGATATCAATATGAGCTTCGGTGTCATGTCGCTCTGCATAGGCAGTGCATTAAGCATCAGTTGAGAGCCTGGTGAAACACCGAAAGACATTGAACTGATTGGGAGCCGTATCAACAACTTTAAAACAGCCCAAGTCTGGGAGAAAGTCCACCAAATCTGGGTCATTCAATTTGAAATCAGGGTTGAGGAAGCGAGAGTGCATAAGCCGTTGTCGTTTAGCTGGGGGAGCATTGTCATCAACCATCTCAATGAAATTGAAGTCTATAAATGGTTGGAATTAGGACAAGAAAAATAGTATAGTTGTGGTCTTACCGGTATTGTGGAGGTACTGCTAGAACCAGTCCCTGTAGCGACCATCTGCTCGGAACCAGCTGAAGCAGCAAGCCTTTTGGCCTTGGCTGCTCAGGCTTCTCGTATCTCGGTTACAGAGTCAAAAAGCACCTCTTTGCTTTGGGAACAAGAATTGAGATGATTTTTGTATGCAGCGGGAGAATAGTAGACCTGACTACTGTTACATGGACAAATTCAGCGGTATCCAGATGTATCAGGCCAGGACATCCTTTGACAAGCGTGTAAAAGATGAATTCAAAAGTTAAACCGGAGCCCACTATAAGTACTACGTGCTTGCAACTTGAAGTTGTAGGTACATTCACAGCAACTTGTGGAGGCAGCTAAGCCTGCATGCCTTCACCAGACCATCATTTCATCATTCCATGCCTTTCAGGATGAACAGATGTTGGAATTTGGGCCAGCAGTGGAGGACGGACATTGGAGAGACAGATGTCAGAATATCATAGTAACATTGAAAGCAGTTTTGTTCAAGTCCGACTCACTGACGTGACCCACTGATTTCCGATCACCCGCAGGTTCTAATCATGACATCTTTATCAATTACTATATACTATTCAACACTGAGAAAATTTGCTCTAATGTCCGTTCATCAAGCTCTCCACGTTGCACCAATGCTGAAGTGATTGTATCCTTACTATGAATAATTTTCTTGGGGTGTGTGCTCCTTTTCCAGCATTGAAATTGAGTTAACAATCCGCGTGGCCAATGAGTCGAGTAGGGCCATCAACTCCACATCTGTAGACTGCTGCCTGCAGTCATGGGTGGTAATACCACATTGGGGTCATCATACAGCTTGAGTGACAAAGCACGCTCAGCAGCCTCAGTCTCCAAATTGAGTGTCCAGATGCTGCCCTTGCATTCCGGCACCACCTTGAATATGCGTGAAGAGGTGAGGGTCTCGAGACACAAACAGATAAGGCCCAGCTCCCGCATGCCAACGCTGAACTGCACTTGTGAGCCAGATGCAGTGGCCCTTCTGATCCCCAGTTCTGACGTCTGGCAAGATGAGATGGGTATAGCAGCAAAATGCTTTCCAGAACCTCCAACCATTTGAGCTTGATGTCTCCAACAAGGACTACATGCTTGTGACATTGATGCTGCCCGAGAACGTGGTAATTCAAGACCGGATCAACAGGCCTGGATGATGAACCCTGGGCAACAATATTAGCCAATTATCAAATAAACCAAGGATGAATAATACTTGAGTGCTGCGCAATTGATTTTCAGAAAGATATTCATGCTCACGACATCAACACTGCCCAAGGACGTGCTTGCTTAACACCAGGGTGTTGTTATCGATTGGCCTGGAAGGTGTGGAGACACCAAGCTCTTTCATTATAATAGACATACAAAAACCATTGCGAGCAAGGGAATATAAATAAGTGATGGACAAGCAATTCCTCCGATGCTCTATCATGGAAATTCTCGGAAAGTATAAGCAGGAAGTCAGGGAGGTTTGAGGTTATGAAGGTTACCAATACCAAGATCAGATAAATGTTCCTCAGACACATTATCCAAATAGTCTACGCTGACAAGATATGTGGGGCGGCGGTGTGTGTCAACACTTCGGGAGACAAAGAAATGATAGGTAGTGGCAAAGGCAGTGACTGCCTCAGGGGGTGCGTCAGGGAGAGCGTGAAGGACATTAACACGTCATTCAAATACTGCAGCCTCTGATGGTAGGTTTGGGCCCCTGAGGGCGAGTGAGGGCTTAGGAATCTCTAACCATCTGCAGAGGTAATGGTCCATTTTGTTGAAGGCATTCCACTTGGGGAGACCTAGCCACAACTCCACAATGACTTTGAGGCAGAACATACCCTCGGCACGCACATCAGTGTCTTGATGAACACCACCTCCCATGTCTATTGAAATTGCGTCCGACATTCGAATTATCGGACGGAGATCCTTGTTGCAGTTTCGGATTTGTGATGCGGTGAAAGATGTTCAACAAAATACAGATGGCCAGCAGTGATTGCTAGAGAGATTATGTTGCAAATAAGTGTTTCTGGAAGGTATGGGTATCGCTGTCCAGGGATTTGGCTTATTGGTAACACCAATTTGAGTGCAGCATAATTTCCACTCAATAAAGCCTGAGCGATGTCATGAAGGAATGTACCCGATAGGGGGTGTCCTTCACCAATAGGCATCTATAGCAGAGAGATTTAATATTGATCATAATCACAGGGCTGAAAAAACATACCGTATTGTATGGCAACTTTGGCAGGATTGAGGCAACCTGGAGAAATTTTGTGCCATTCTCCGCTGAGAGCAAGTTGTCAGTGTGTTTCTTGCTCAGGAGCCTGCATCAGGATCTCTATGATATATGCGATGAGATTACACCAGTGGGTTGAGAGAGGCCAGGAGCTGTCAGAAAATTTTGGGTTAGACATGTTTATTTCAGAAATAAGGTTTCCTACGTACAGACGTAAAGAATACAGGAGCAGCAGTCTGGGTTGTTCCAAGGTGGAAGATATCTGCAGGCTCTGTTGGGTCATCATACGGTACGTGCACTATAACGAGCCTTGTCAGTACTGACATGAAAAACTTTCAACACAGGAGTTTGACTTACCCCAATACTCAGGTATAAGCTTCTGTGCTGAATCCATCTGTTGGAGATTCGGAGCCACCTTGAGCATGAATTCTATAAAAAGAAGGTTGGCCCAGAGTTCAGGGGCCAGCCCGCGAATGGGCACGTAAGAATATACCCTTCCAGACAGCGGCGAAGTCAAGAGCTCTTGCAAATCTGCTGTGGTTCGGATGATAAACATGGTGGATGTCCTCGACCAGACCAACTCCCGACCAGAGCACAGACTGATACATATGGCATGCCGTGCTTATGAACAGCTTGGGCGCATTTTCGACCCCGACAGAATGTGGTTGTCGTCATTGAGTTAGGCAAATATACTCACTTGCCACCAGAGGATCCTGGTCCGGCGTTGGGACTCCTACAAAGTTCCCTCAAGCAAAAGTCAGCTTCAACTCTGAAGGCCCTAGACCACCTGTTATCTCACCAGTTTTAGAGGAGCTGGGTGGCCCGTAAGTGATGAGATGGAGCCAATGTGGATTGGATGGACGGTGAGGAAAGTGCAGTCAAAGACTCCTTGAATTTGGAATCAAGTCCGGGTCATTGAAGTCACACAAACAAAGAATCTCAAGAATTTGCAAGAGATGGTCATAGTCCCAGAGTCTCGCAGTGGGAGGCGGAGGATCATCTGGCCTATATGAGCTAGGGATCCGAAAACATCTGAAGGACTCACCAAGGCCTGTGGCTACAATAGGAACATTTAAGTCGTCTTCTGGACGAAGAAACGTTCGGACTGCTGCTATGCATGAAAATCAATAGATAGCATCACGAAAATGTGGTGAAGCACTGACCTTCTGCGATGCCATCAGCACAATAATCACTTTCAAAAATGCCATTGGTAGGAGACAAGGTCAACAGTTCAGATGCTGTGTTCGGAGCCGGAACGTCTGCTTGGAGAGCCTCAGTTTCTGTATCAGATCCTTCTTCCTGGCAAATGTTTGTAGCAGCAAAATTTGACACAGGGTTGAAATCGACTAGATCTTTGACTGTCTGGAATATCTTCATTGAGTTGTTGATGGCCTCATCAACACGCAAGTGAAATATTGGGTATAGCTGATGCCAGTGCTGCTGGGTGTGTGCTTGCATTAAGTGAGAGGCTTTGAGGCTCAAGGATGGCTAGAGTCTCCCTGTAAGCTCAGCTTTCTAATCTAAGGTATGCCACTTACATCAAAGAAACGGAACAGCGTCAACCAGTAATCCTTTGTTGCCATGAAAGTTCCGGATGAATAATTTCGGTGTAGTGAACTTGCAGCATGAGTTTTGATGAATGCACTAAAAGCTTGCACAAATGCAGCTCGATCGGCTGCAAAGTTGTCGCCCATGAAATGCACAATGTTGGTATGGGACTAACAAAGAGAGGTGTAAGGATAGTCAGAGTTGAGGCAAATGAGGTAGTGGCATGGTAGTAAGAGAAAGGTAAAGAGAAACTTGGTTGCAGATAGAAAAGCTGTATTGTGAATGTCTTAAATAGCAAACTCACTGCCTCAGCCCATTTATCCAGCCATGGCACAAGTCTGGCGAATGAAGTCAGCAAATCATACCCCTTGTTGCGAAGCCACAGAATGGACAAAAATCCTTGTGACAAGGATACCATTGTTGTGGGGGGAACAGGGCTGTCAGGCTTGGCGGAGCTGAATCATGAAATTTGGAGAAAGTGATGGCAGGAAGTTTCAAAGACGGCATATTGAAGGAGATTGAAGGAAGTCTGACAGACGTCTGTGTGGAATGGACTCATCAGAACCGCGGAAGCATAAAGTCCCACTGGCAGTGGCTACAAATGAAACAGGTCAGCCAAGGAATGCTCATGCCACAGGCGCCAGAGAAGCAATAGGACAAGTTTCGTGACATCACATGTCAGAAACTTGAAACACTCTGATTTCCATGTAGAAGCATCAGGTTAGCATGGACCAGGAGTAAAGCATGAATGTGGTCCTCATTTTTGAGTGAATGCTATCTGAAGCAGTGAATGGGGCCATCATCAAGATTTGGGCATGCAGTGCCACATCCCATCGGTTGAGCTTCTGTTGGCAGCGGCTACAAATGAAATAGGTCAGCCAAGGAATGGTCATGCCACCGGCCTGAGAAGCAATAGGACAAGTTTCACTACATCGCATGCCAGAAACTTGAAAAGAGATCTGATTTCCATGTCAAAGCGTCAGGTTAGCACGGGCTCAGGAGTAGAGAATGTGGTGTCTCATTTTCGGGTGAATGCTATCTGAAGCGGTGAATGGGGCCATCATCGAGATTTGGGCATACAGTGCATCCCATCGGTTGAGCTTCTGTTGGATGAGCTGTACTGTTGAATTGGTACTGGCAAGACTCGGTTGCTGCAGTGTAGACTTCAAGCAATCATCAGCAGGTACAGGTTGAGAAGACTTCATGACTTGACAAGTTGTGGCGATTGCAACATGGAAGTTACTTCCAAGAGAGAAGTATCAGTGGGTTGAAGAATTGACATGACCGTCAACAGGAACGTCATCCAGACGGGAGAAGTTCTGTGATCATGGGAGTGCCAGTGGCCCAGGGGCTGGAGTTCTTGGCCACCCGAAGGGTGTGGCTGTGTGTGATGCCTCTGATGATGGCCCGTTGTCATCTTGGATCATGTGCTGGTACAGTACAACATACTAATACTATCAATCATGTCTTCGAAGCAGGGCCTGCGGCTCACTAGCCCTCACTGTACCCGTGAACTTCAACTTGAGGTGTGTTTATGGCTTGCCAACATTCACTTTGACTTGCTTATATCAAGGATTTACTTCAGTTCACCACTGTCAACCGTGACATCACATACATATTGACACCTTGTGAACAAGATCTGTCAAGTTTGTAGATCAGGTAAACATTTCATTTGTTCAGATCAAGGATGTATCTACTTGCTGGCCCGTAGCACATGGCATGGGTACTTATCGGAGTGGACTTCCACGTGTTTCTTCATTCCTCTCATCTTCACCTGTTTGCGTCCTCATCATAAATGGTTCAACTAATTCCTCACTCACTAGCAATGTTGACCCTTTCCAAGCACACATCGCCTCCTTGCCCAATTGTTGCAATTTTTCCCACTTCCCAGTCCGTCACCATTGACCTGCCTGTCCTTTCAAGCGAACACGACATCTCTGAATGACTTGTATCCTCATGGGGTCCAAATGGCCCTCAGGCTTCCATAGACCTACTGACAGTGAGACTCTTTGCCAGTGTCAAGATAAAGCTGATGTCAACCTCTGCAGTATCGCATCCAATACCATCTTTCACCAAATGATGTATATAGGTTTCAGCACAAGGAGTACAGAGCGTCTGTAATCGCCCTGGACCAAGCAACCAAGGCATGGCTCAAATCAAAGAGAAGCCTGAGTATCCTCATAGCAAAGAATAAAGCTGTGAGTCGCAAAGCTTCTATTATTATCAATGGATGTTGATAAATCACCTTTCTGTCCCTGCCGCCAGAACACAAAGAGGCAATACAAGAGAGTGAAGATCTGAGAACGACGTTATGCGGTCATTTGTCGTGAAAAGGCCATGTGCACGGCCTACGTCACCAAGCTGTGACTTGAAACTCTTCTGGCCCAGGACACCACGATCTGGGCTGAGACTGAGGAAGACACCCTTTATGATCAGATGCGAGCAATCCATGATGATGATTGCGATAGCTCTACGGAGTCTGAATCTAGCAGCGATGCTAGTAGTGTTCAGACTTGGGAGGATGAGCTGACCATGGACCCCTTCTTTTCAAGCAAGAAGCATCCTTCAGAGTTAACAGCCCCTCATTGGTTGGCGGAAATCATGTCAGTTGCGCCTCACTCAGACTGATGCTTTGCCGTGTTGGATATAATAATCATTGGTATTGAAATATTTCTGTCTGCAATTTGTCTTCACATCAGGCTGGAGGTTAACGATGAAACCAAAGCAATGGACCCCATTATATCTGAAAGCCGTCTCGGCCTGTTCAATGCATCAGATTAGTTTGTGTTGACAATTAAGATAATGAGAACAACTCACAAGACACATGTACTTGTGTTGTACCTTCCTAATGACCTTGTCGAAAGTGCCTTCCAGTCTCAAGTCCTCCACGTAGGTCTCGTGTTTCTCCAAATACCAGGCCATGATTGGCTCAAACAAAGTGGCCAGAGCCTCGGGATCCTCCCACTTGTCGCCTAGGTTGGCCTTACAATACTTGTCGTGCTCAGTGGCAACTAGCTTGGTCCATTCTTGAGGTGACACTAGCTGGAAGTCAGTACAAGCTGAGAGGGTAGGGAAATTAGGTCATACTATGTTTGGACTTCTTCATTTCTCCGTGAACCCCATACCATGCTTCGAAGGCGCCCCATCGGGTTGGAGCATGACGCGAGAGTGAGGGACCTTCACCCACGAGCGAGAAGAGTAGCTGTGGTGCTTTGCCAATCTCCGCGGCAAGGTCCTGTATCTGCTTCTCGAAACTAGCGTGAATGGCAAAGGCGTGTTGTTTTGCTTGCTCGGGGATGGGTCCAGACTTGAAGGGACCTTCGATATTGCTTTTCTTGCCCTTGCCTTTCTTCCCTTTCGCGGTTTGCTCCTGGAAATCCTTTTCGAAGGCCTGCTCATCTTCCTCATCCTGCGATTCCTCCGAGACGGGGCGCTTTGCCGGGCGCATCCGAGAGATGGCCAGCTGTTCTGCAGCCGTCATAGACTCAAAGTCGGACCTGCTGGGCGTGCAGCCTGGATCACAAACAATAGGCGACGATGGGGGCGGAAGTCTCAAAGGGGGAGGTCGACGAGGCTGTGAGGAGGGAGGCACAGGAGTCTCGTCGCGACGAGGTTGCGAAGGCGGAGGAGTCTCGTTGCTGTCGTTGCTGTCATCGCCATCTGGAGATGCACTGCGAGATGGCGAAACAGGCGGTGGATGAGGCTGAGCAGGGGGAGGCGGATCAGAACCTTCTGTCACGTGATCGGGAATTCTTTTCTGCAGTGTGCAAGGTTGCGCCTGGGCTTTGGAGCTTGAGGTATTTTACCGTTTGGTGGGAGAGCGATGTCGGGCGCCTTGCCGGTTGAGTCCTACTGTTCGACTTAAAAATTTTGCACTTCTATGGTTAAGACTTTTTGTTGTGTATTATTCGTAAGAACACAAATTCATGACCTATCAGGAATCGTTCAAGTTCAGATTCCAGTTCAAACCGGACTGGCTGAGTTGACTCGAACGCCACATCAATCCTTAAGTCCCAATCTGACGAGGAGGGTCCACGAACGCCTGTTCTGGCACTGATCAGGGCTACTGAAATTATCGTAGATAGCACGGTAAGGGATGATGAGTCTCCACAACCCGCAATAACCGGGAAACAAACGATAAGTCTCCACAACCCCTAATAATCGGGAACATACCGATAGCGCACCTGTGCCCATAAGAACAGACAGAAGTTGGCGGTGATATGTAGCCAACATCCTCCCTCGTCTCCCACTTCTCATCTGCCCAAGTCTTCCCGACCCCCACGCCGCCAACACGCTCCACCGCCAAGTAAGCGAATCTCCTACTGATGCGCCGAATTAGCCACCAACCTAAGGTGCAGCGGCGAGGAGATGACAACGAGGTCTACACATTTCAAGTGTTAGTAAGGTTTATGGTATTGGTGTTATTGTCGTACTCACCTTTTCCAGAGGCATTGGCGGTGGCGACGAGGTGGCGATGAGGTCTGTATACAGATTCAGGGGGTTGGTGGATCTTGTACTGTTATGCTATATGCTACTCACCTTTTCCATAGGCCTCACCGGTGGGGGCAGGATGGCGGGGACGTCTGGATACAGACTCCATGTTAGTAGATCCTGTCGTATTGATTTTGTTATACTACTCACCTTTTCCAAAGGCTTCGGTGCGATGAATGTTAATAATAATCGAGGTAAGTCTTCATATTGAATCGGTTAGTAGAGTTTATATTGATTTTGTGACAGTTCTTACCTTTGTCAACATCGGCGACATATTAACGATACTATGTTTTGATTCGGTCAGTAAAGTTTGTATTGTTTCTGTCATTGTACTCACCTTTTTCGACAGCGACGTGCAAGTAAGTCTGCGTGTTGAACGAGTTAGCAAAGTTAGTATTGATTTTGTGTGTAAAATCCTATTAAACAGTGCACTGTTACAATAGTAACTTAGTTCCTAACACAGCCTTTACTGATCTTAATAGTTACTTACATGCTTAGGTAAGTAAGGGGTTTCAAACAAGTCTATTGATCTAACTAACGAGCGTTTACAAAGGTTTATAATACAGTATATACAGTAATAATAAGGGGGATGGTGGTGGTACACAATCGAGAGCAGTCGGATTTGGTAAGATACTTAGTTGGGTCAGCTAGTTTAGGGCAGTTCCACATGTCGGAATGTGGCAGACCGCCGGAACCCCAGCGGCACGAACGATGGTGGTGGTATGAGATCAAGAGAAGTGATATTTGGTAAACTAATTGGTTGTGTCAGCCAGTTTAGGGTGGTTCCACATGTCGGACTGTGGTGGGCCGGCAGAGCCCTACAGTACAAACAGGCCCATAGGATCTGGACCAGATCACATGACTTTCCTTTGAGCCGCCCTAAACTTGGGCCCGGTGCCATCATGATGAATTATTTGTTATCTTTCTGTCCTGAACACCCACCTTCCTAATCCATCCATCAGTAAATTTTGTAGTGTTTCGTAGTTTTGAATAGAGTTTCTGATTTTTCAATATACACTATTGAACTAGAGTAATGATCATGAGAGTTCTGCATCGGTAATACGCGTCACTCTATCATCAGTGAAGATACTGATGTTAATTGACGTTAATAATAGGCATTGAGCTTGTCATCGTTGCCGTTGAGCTCGTTGGATACGTTCTTGGGCCAGCTGCTACCACTGCCGCCATCAGGTATTGATGCCTCTGGTTCTACAATCCCCTCTCAGGCAAAGCGGCCTCACAATAACAAGGTACGCTTCCTTCTGTCCACTTGAACCGACGATTTTACTCACTTGTGGCGCAATCTTATTTATTGTTTCAGGGCGATCTTTCTTTGTCGAGCCCCCCGTCAAGTCCTCCGCGCCCCGCTCACACTTCCGCTCCCCGCGCTCCCAGGTCTGACAAACGCCCAGCCAAAAGACGGGTTTGCACTTCTCCACTTTGCGAACTTATATTATACTAACTTGTACTTAAGAAAGTGAACCCCTTCCTCGACATCGAAGCAGAGGAGGATACACGGGAGGATGCAGATATCCTCGATGACATGGAAGGGGAGAGCGAGTTCGGTGTGTATATTCCCCTTTGAAACATGATAACCTTCACTAACATTTACTACAGACAATTTTATAGACAACCGCACACTGGCTCCAGATGAGGAGCCACCAATGGCGCATTCATTGATAGATGAGGCTGAGAAGGATGCTCAGAGGGACGGTGAGGTACCAGGAGAAGAGGACGAGGACCTAGGTGCGTCTTTTTATTTTCATTTGCATCATTCTACTCAATTTCTCCACAGGCGACGAAGAATACTCAGACAATGAGTATCCCCCGACGGCTGCTGCGATCTCCCACAAGGCTCTTGCGTCTCATGGCAACATGGAGCAGTGGCGATCACTACTTGTGTGTGCCTATGAACGGGCACATGAGCACCAGGCAACCTTATGGGTGGCCGTCACCTGGGGGTTTTGACGACGGACTCGAGCCATTGCCGCACGCACTTCTATATAGAGTTAGAGTCAAGGTAGGTTTCAATTTGAAGTCAATTTATTGACCCAGTGCTAATAGAACTC
>JABCKT010006788.1:0-18158 GCA_018858115.1 Tephrocybe rancida | reverse complement strand
TGGTGGTCATGGTGGTGTGGCGTGTTTTAGCACTGACGTCTACTTGATGTGATCGCCGAGCTCGGAAGCTCCATGGCAAAAGCCGCGTTGACAAATATATGCAGAGAACTCTATTCGAACCAAGATGAACGAATCATGTTAGGCGACTAGTTTACTCTGCTCGTTGCCAGAATCTGTATAAGAGCACAAGAGTCAGATTGGGGACAATATTTTCAGGCATGGGTTGCAGATTATGACCTTGCGTTATCAAATATAAGTGGCCGGGCGTGACATTTTGCGCCTCCAGCACTATTCGTACCTTGACACGCAAGTTCAACCTGCACCGAGCCGTGAGACCTGATGTTGATGTTATTCGGGGGACAGTGCTACGACATACGTGACCTGTGCACTCAATGCCTGTCAGTAAAAACCAAGACAAGACACGATTCTCTGCTAACCATCATGGAGTTTATGTAGACTTGATATGCGAAAGGGTCAATCAGTCATCGAAGATATCAGCTCGTGTGAAATGATACAGACCAGAACTGCTGATAGTGCTCAGGTCTACTGGGGCAATATAAGTAAGCTGTATGCGCCAATGACTCTGAATTCTTTGAATTGCGTACCAGCGAATACAAGGATCGGAATGGTGAAGTACTGCGGTGAGAGTGGGCCCATCAGACACGGCCAGCGCCGCAAGAATGGCACAACCCACAGCAATAAGCGCGCATATTGCAATGGCGCTAGTCAGAAGCCCGACATTGATGCTGCACGGAGCTTGTCAGCAACCGTCCTACATCAACGAAACTACAGAGGCCCTACCTGAATAATACCAGGCGGTTGATGATGTTCTCAGAGCTGTGCAGCCAGTGTACAATGGTCAAAGGTTGTGCAGTGCGGGGACTCAGGAACGCACCTTCGGAACCCTGTGCGCAACTTATTGAGGAAGTAGACCAAGGACAGGCTGATATTCATGTCGCAAATGACAGATGTGACAGCATAGGCTGTAAACGAGTGCTAGAGTCTGCACTTAGCAGGGGCGGGCATCCATGCTAGGGGGGGAGGACCACGCACCTGCCGAATCCCGACCCTCGAAGCCTCGAGCAAAGGATATCCGTATCTGTTGACACCTGTCAAGGATTACTATTGGGAAACTATTGCCAATTGCACGCACAGGAGGATGCTTATCGCTGGATTGCCGACCAGCACATCTTCTTAGAGTACTGGAGCTTTGCATAGAACTATTGCTCACCAAGTCCAGACGCTGTACGGAGTCAACGTGCTGCCAAATCGATTAGCTGGATATACTGTTCACCGATTTGGGCAAGACAGGTGGTAAACTATGACATCAGGTCAAGGTGAGAGAGCGCCATTTGAAGTAGATGGGTAGATGTGCACTATGAACGCCGCAATCCACCTCCCGAACGGATGTCCACTGGAAGTGTATACTATAATTGAACAGAGTTGACAGGCTCCCAGGTAATGAGTAAGAGTACTTACGACGGTAAACTCGCCATCCGTAGAAGCTGGGAGCGAATACTTAGATCCTCGATATAGCACCAATTTACTGGATATAAAGCAAACATTTGAACAGAGAAGGTGACAAGAACCTAAACATGGATTAAATCACAAGGAAGGCACCAATGGAAAATGTTGCGCACACCAGTTGTCATGATGCTCTGCAAAAGAAGTTACGTTGAGCGACTATACGAGTTGTGACTATCGACACACACCGCATTTCTGCTGGAGGAGAACATAAGATGATGAAATCGTATGTTAAGTGGTATGCACTCACGGAGTAACGACGAATGCTTTTGTTGTGTTCTCCGGCAATTTAGAAAAAATAAAAATGTGATTCATGTAATCTGCAAGGAACGCCACATGTACACCTTCGAGAAGACTTGCGCGTGGTCAGTATCGTCTCTTATCTCATGAATGATACAAGAAACATACAATAGAAACGCAACCTGTGGTGCACAATTTTATGGTGTCAAACACGGCAAGAAACGCACAAGAGATACTACTTGCCACCACCTTCAAGACCCGTGGGTCACGGGGATAGGTGCGGAAGTAATAGACTGTTTGCGAGCACGTAATTCCAAAGAAGCTACAAATATGTCGGTGAGTGATAATCCATGACTTTGAGATGTAGCAAGCATCATACGCAAGGTTGCACATTAAACCTACACAGAAAAGGCATTGGGCATTACTCCGTCACGAATGGGAGGGTACGTACTTGCGAGAAAAGGTTGATTTATTTCATTTACGGTAGTGTTCATGTCCTTTGCCCGAAGAGTAGCTTTGTTTTGGTACTTGGTTGCCGTTGGAGCTTTAGGCCAGCCAGTGTTATATTTCAGATAAGTGAAACAATGATTAAGGTGCTACGTGGTGAGTCTGCGGAGAGACTATGAGGGAATCATCTTGTACACATAGCATTCCACTGGCCCGACCAAGCTCCGACAGCGGACTCTCAAGGAAGATGTCTGGATCAGCAGGTTACTTAGGATGAAACACGGGAGAGGCAAATCGATGAGTATGACTGATTAGCGAGCAGCGCCGAGGACGCGGCAGTTTTTAGTTGATACAGAGACGGTATACTCATCGCCTGCCTGTACGAAAAGAAGACCATATCACTTATGGGCGGCTCGCCGGTGTGCTGATGCATCGAGAGGAAGGTGTCAGTAGACATGGCGTGAAAAGAGCCTAGATCCCTCGACACCTTTACGCCGGAAGTATTGAAGAGTGCGTACGGTGCAAGTAGGATAATCAGGCATAGCTCTGAGACCCGGCGATAATAGGCGCGTATTTCGATATCGTCACGCTTGGATTCACTGATTGCGTCGAGACGTGGGACTTGTGTCGGTATTTGCCGAGTAATACTCGTGTTTTGATTTTGCTCTTTGACGCTACATATCCCCCCACTCGCCCCCTTTTCTTTCCTCCCTGTCCTTCAACCTCGTCCGACTTTTCAAGATGATGAGGGTGATTGCAAGTTCCGCCATTGTGGGATGAGCTGACTTTTGAGCGTAAATTGTTTCGTGAAGGGTTCCCGTGTCTTGTGGCGTTGAGTTGTTGTGTCACTCCTTTCATTGACGGAGATACATTGAAATACATACATCAGGAGAGTATGGCTGATCATATAAATCTACGGCGATGGCGAGATGAACCCGGAATTCGTGCAGAAGAAGGCAGACGATCAACTTGGAACTCAATGCAATCACGAGACAAGGATCGCCGGCGCCACCTTCTGTGTCTGTTCGGCCATCTCCATCGAACTCCGGTGCGGTGGCAGGGTAGGATGGGATGTAAATAGTTGTCAGGGATTTAAAGCTTCGGAATGGGACGGGATAATGGTTACGAGCACTGAGTTCACGTAGGCTTGATGCCAGTTAGGAAAGTTAGTTTTGCTAAGGAAGATTAGTGGGAGAATACAGACCTTTGACACCAACTGCGTGGATACCTATGGGGTCCAGGGTCGATGTCACATATGCAGGACTCCTATGTCAGGCTGCGCTTTATTCTCGCATTGTAATGAATGATCAGACCCCACAGGCTGAATTCACACGTCAAGGCCCGCGAAATGCTCAGCGCGGAGCAGGGGATCCCTCTCAGATCTGCGAGCTTTACAAGGTCAGGATTCACATGTGTCAACACAGTGCTCCTCTGTAATCTGACATTAATGATCATATATGACCACATATTCCAGCCGATGCCAACAATGCTTGACCATGAGTGCACTATCTTATAAATTGAGGCCAATATACACTTCCGACATATATCTTCCGGGTCCCAAGTAAAACTACAACTGTACATGCAACCGATCACACTTATCGAGCATATGCCACAATATATTATATCCCATTCTTTATTCCTCCATACCAACGCACTGAAGAACAAACTACGCCACAACATCAGCCCTTCCCTCGTCAATGAGAACACCAAATCATGTGTATATTGTCCAGACCATCTACGCGGGGGGCCGGCGGGGTCGGGCGTGACAATACAGAAAACACAAGCGAAACACACTATGCCTATAGCTAACCATCTTATCCGACGGCAGACGTATACAATCTGAACATTCCAGCCTCCCCGACCTCCGCCCAGGGCCGGGCACGAGGCGAGGAAACAACACAGAAACTTGACACGCCAAGTAGCCCACATTTCGGCGATAAGCAGCAGAGTTGCCACCCCCACTTTATCGATGCTCTGTAGTGGATAAATAGAGTGATATTGAGGTGTCTTTGAAACGCGAGCTCGGCATTGCGTGATATAACATGACCCGGACTCAAACGCGTGCGCTCATTATAGAGGACGCGCGGTGCTATAGCGCACGTCGTCGTGATCTCGGATTTTTCCTATTTCTGAACCTAATTTCAACTTGACCTTTGCTTCAACTTGGGGTTTGTTTTCGGTTCACCATTTACTACCAGAAAACCTATGTTGTGCTGGAAGGGAACCTGATGTCATTCGTTCCCTTTGAATGTGCCACGGGAGCTTGTTGCGAATGGGATTTGTAACTCCATAGTTGTTGGGATGATCAGGAACGTGTATATCCATTACCGTTCCATGTTTTTGCGGTGTCGGTGATCTTCATCTCAGGTGGCAGATGTCGAAGCACTCGCAAGGAGGATGGGTCGGGCATCGAGATCCGAGACCCTTGAAGATGGGAGCAACATCGATTAGGAGGCCCAACGGTGGCGCCCTTAGGCTCAAGGACGGAGGGTTGAGTTGACAACGGAGTGGGCATGGAGGCCAAGGTAAAGGTCAGCTCATAAGTTGCTCATATTAAATAATAGATTTCGATGGGCCGATAACCCGAAGAAAAAACAAATCCGGCAATATCGGATCGGGATTTGGGTCACGCCTTCATCATTACCACCAGCCATATGCGACACAACCTCGATGACCCGTTCACCGCTCTCAGAATACATACCTTGGGTCCAGTAAGTGTCTTCTTCTCTACCATGCATTCTGTATACTCATATCATTGCACATAAGACATTGTTGCCTCCACTTGACACATTATAACCCACGTTCAACTGAGACGATGGTTAATCAGCTACCCGCTCGCTGGTCCTCCCAGCGATCATCTCCTTGATCCCACATCAGATACAACTAGCCACGGCCTGAAAATCTCACTCGCGTCTCGATACCGCTCCAGCTTCTTGTCCACACGGGTCATCTATACCGCTCTGCACCAGGCTCGAGTCCGAGCGTCATGGAGAGCCGCCGCTACTCACCACTTTAGCATTCTGTTGTTTCGACTCTTCCACCGAAGCCTCGTAGCCACCTCCAGCAACTTGCCCAAGCACAGAACTTTCAAACCCATCAACCCCTGTCCTCACACCCACCTTTCGTCTTCGCTGGTCAGCTATGCCTCTGCACCAGTCTCGAGTCCAAATGTATCAGGGCACCACCCCTCTCCCCCACCATTCCTCTCTTCAACTGTCTGTCGACAAAAGACCCACCCCACCAACATCTCGAACCTCAGAACTTTCGTTCAATACCCACCAAGCGCGGCGAAGGCGCTTTAGGGATGACGGAAATGATGTTGACACTGCGCGTGAGCTTCGCGACTGGGAGGTGGAAGGTAGGAGTCCGGAATTGGGGCAAGTGCGCTGGTTGCGATCAGTGGGGTCAGAAGCAGGCATGCGCTCCGATTGGCTCGGAAGGTCGATGGAAGTAAGGATCACGTTGTGCGAGTTTTGAGTTCGGGAGGGGAGAGCGAAGTTTGAAAGTAGGGTGGGTGTTTGGATGGTAGGGGCCTGCCCACGCTTGCGGGCGAGTTAAAGTTCAGGCGGGGCGCCTTTACCATTGCATACCCGGTTCGAGCACGTCCGTGTCATCACTGCACTTTGCTCTGCTACGCCGCACTCCCCCATTCCGCTGTCTTGATTCCTGCATCGAAGACTCGTAGCCTCCTCCGACAACATGTTGAATATCAGAACACTCGAGCGATGGCTCCTATCCGCGGCGACGACGCCTCTAATAATAAGATCTACAACACTGAACACTTCCCTCGAGCTTCAGACATGGGAGGAGGAAGAGCGAAGTACGAGATGGAGTGGGATTTGGGAGGAGCATGCATGAGCTTCGATCACCTTGTGAGTGATGCGGAGGATCTGCGGAAGTGGGGATCACATTGTGGAGGTTCGCCGTAAGCAGGGTGCGGGTGCGGGTGGGAGGCGAGAGATTTGGGAGGAGCGAAGTTCAGCATAGGAATTCAGGGTGGGGGTTCAGAAAGAAAGGGTAGTCTTTGGAGCCACTGTGACTATGAGGTAAGCCTTCAAGCCGTAATTATGAGAGACGATTCTTACCTTTTTTAGCACGGCGCTGGCTCGAAGTTGACAAAGACCAGAAACCCAGGTTGTCGCATCGATGCTGGGGCTGAACCAGCTCCACTTGTCTGGATTTGGCTATCTTGAAGGCTCATTGTGGATGCGTTGAATGAAGGGTCGTGGGCTGATATGGGAGGCGGGGACCATCGGTGATACGATGCACGGTCATGCGATAAAGGTTGGTCCTCGGCTCTTGTCTCTCTATGAGGAGCGTTACTTACGGCTTTGGAAATAGGAAATCTCACCCCAATTGGATGACTTAGAAGGGCCACGGAAAGGCCACTGCGAAGTCTTTCGCCCACGCGCTGTATCATATGCGTATCACCCCCCCGTCGTTAAAATCCCCCCTCCCATAAGTACTACGTATCATTTTCGTCATTTTTCGTCATTTCAAGTTCTGATCCACTTCTGAAGTTAATTGAGCAATCGAACAGGATTGCATTGGCTCCTTCTGTCGTACTCGGCGTTTTTGCTTCTTGGTCTATATATATGTTCACACCCGTCGGCAAGCAAATCTACACATCGTATTGATAATTATCTGATTGTATTCCTGTATTCGGGATGGAATGTGCAGGTATCGATGCCACTTGTTTACTCTGTTCTTCGAGGAAGTAACCTCATACCACGTAACCGCCTACTGCACATATCGCGACTGCTCTCCAACCTCCCAGTTCTCCCCTCAGTCGGCATACGATTCTGGTGAGTTCTAGTTTTTGACACTCTCGGTTCACTCTCAGGAGATAGGCTTGTTTTCATCCACTTTTCGATCATATCAAAGTACTACTGACAACATCTTTCAAACATACAGAACTTGTCCAGGGCCTCGAATATCGTATTGATCCAAATATTCCCTGTGCCCTCACAGATTGACGTTGATAGGAGAGCAACCAAGGACAAGGACACCGTTCTATCGAATTATTAGTGAGTTGCTGTCTCCAGAGAGGATCAACGACTAGTTTGCTCACGAAGGAGTTTCCGTTGCAGCAGACAGCTTGAGAATTGCTGTTATGTATTTGGGTGAGTTCCGGTCGTGATACCATTACAGAAGAACATACCATTGGGTGGTCCCGAGACCAAGAACTGTGATTGGGTTGCAGGTCACTGACGAGGTAAAAGTTATATATCTCAGCAGGCCACGGAAAAACAGCGAACTCACAACCAACTTGAGCAGTGATTCCGGTGACGATACCGAGAAGACCAATGAGAAGTGCAGCTGCGGGGTCCGTCGACTGGTCATTAAGCATGTTAGATATAATTCCTACATCCCTTGACATTCAGCATTAGACTACTCACGTTCGCCAGGCTATCGCAGCACTGTTGGGTGCCAGTATTGGCATTGCAGGTGACGGGGGACCCATCACCGTGACCGCCTCCGCCTCCGCCACGGGGTAGGACGTTGGCCGAGACGCAAAGAGCGAAGAGGAAGAACAAGAAGACGGATTGAATGCGAGCAAACATCGTTGAGTAAGTTAACTGGTGTAGTAGAACTGGGTGTTCGACTGAAGAGTTAGGAACACTACTCGAACCTTTTATACCTTGGAGGTAGGTCAGCCCATACAGGGCTCGCCTTCATTCGTCTAATTGGAGTGGAACTAGTACGGAACCGGTGTCAAGCTGACATTGTCAAATCCCATTCCAGAGAAAGAATCAATATTTCCGACGAAGGAACATAATTGTGGAGCCCTCGTGTGAGTTTGGACAGACACAAAGGTTTCGCGTAACTAATCCTTCAATAACGCGGCAACCCAGTCCTCCCATATTGCAGCGAGTGTATCGCCCGCCAAATAGATGGTGTGTTACCATAACTGTTCACACTTTAAGGAATGTACAGATTGTCGGTGGCGCGACGAACACCAGAGACCGTCTGGATGTGCCATCATTTGAGTGGTCTGTGAGTACTGAAGATCCGATATAGTGTTGTCATCAAGGGCTACAAAGCTACATACAATCTGAACCGTCCTCCGCAGGACCATTCATCCAGAACATATCATTATTTGATGTTCTCTGACGTGCCATGTCAGAGTGCGAATCCTCCTGTCAAATTTCCTACTTTTTGTTCACTTCGGTTAAGTATTTGGATTGTGGAGCTGCTGCTGATAGTTTGCGATGACGCTGTTACCCTGTCTGCCATACCCATCGAGTAAACCTGCTGATTTCCCCTTTGCTACTATGGTGTTTACAGCATAAGGTATGAATGTGCGAATTGTCGACTACGCCACATACACTAAATATCGTCTAGATGAGCCAGAACCTGACCCGGTGTGCGACTATCGAAGTTCCCCAGGCAGTTCCATCACTACCGGGAAACAGGCTACAGCGGGAACGCATTTGCATTGTCTCCCCAAAACATCGGACAAAAGTACGGCATTGCTTGATGTACTTTGACGTGCGATGACAGAGTGTGACTTTTGGAGTATGTGCACATTCAAATTTCATTTGACCCAGGTACATCAGGCTTCTTATGCTCTCAAGCAGCGTTTAGCGACGGTGGTATTTTGATTTATTCATTCAAATTCAAGCGCCCACTCCCACGTAAAGTCTTTATGGAATCTGGCACCTGTCAACTATCTATGATGGAGACGGAAATTACCTTGTACCAATTTGACTGAAGGCCTCCTTCGTTAGTTCGTACCTTGGCCCCGGCGCAGATCTATTTTCAGGAAGACTGCTAGTCAGAGGGTTTTTATGCAAGAGTTATCTGACTTCGAGCATCGAGTTGAAAACTTATTATCTCCCTTACGTCCGAGTCCTATGCCATATGATCTTCCGACGCTTGGAGGAGAGTAAGTGCGCAGGTATTTACCCTTAATATGTGCTGTCACTTCGACAGCAATTCAATGCCCCATCGTTATGTCAATATGCATAAAATCGCAGTTAGTGCGATGATGCGGCCGTCACATGCTACGGGAACAGGTGCTAATTGAACTTCTCCAACGAAATATACCCTAAACGAGGTAGAGATGAAAAAGGGTACATGCAGGAATTGACGTTCTTGGGTACTACAGTACTTCTGTTATGGTAGCGTAATAATGTGCATTGTATTTAGGGTTTTGCAGCGAAGTGGGATTTTTGTTTTGTCAGTTTCAGTGGAGCTTGTTTCGAAAAATGAGTTGTCATGTTACCTGCCATTGAATCTGCAAGGGGAAGCATCGTTTGCTAGCCCTTCCCGGAATCTATGGGCCACCTGTGTGACGAATTAATTCAAGTTGATGGCTATAACACGCATAAGAATCAACTGGAACCGGATATCCTCAATAAAGGACTGTGGGAACAGCAGACGACGCTAAGAGATACTGGATATATAACAAGAACTGAAATCCGAAGTTAGCGAGCTGTGTTGCACAATCGTGAGTAAGCTACGGTGGCAAGAAAAGTAGATAGTTATTTGAGAGCCAAGACATATTCAGTATCCAGAGCCTCTAGGTTGTAAACGAACGTGGCGTAGAATTGGGGGATGACGGGAGTCAGTGTTCACAAGGGAGTCAAGTTACGGCGGTATCGGACCGGGATTCGGATTATCTTTTCATTTGAACCATCACGACCTCGATGGCTTGCTCCTCTCCCTCGATGACGAGGAGCTCTCTTCAGAACACCATTGGGTCGAGGTAAGCATAATCTCTTTCCACCTTCTTCCTATGAACGGATTTCATTTCACAGATACTGTCCTTACATAACTACTTACACCTGAGCCAACGGAACTTTGCCATACCGTGACCACGGCACCAGCTGCGTAATTGCCGCCCTGGAGCACTGAGGTGCGAACAGCGGAGCACCAGACGTACGCGAGCTGTGGAGAAACCGGTGTGAGTGTCGTTGAAGGGGCTGTATAGACGTTTCAGAGGAACAGGGATGAACGTCTGATTAGGTCCAATACTGGTGCATTTTCTCCTTTCTTGAGCTCATCGTTGTAATTGACGCTCTTATCCTCTAGCTATCTCATACTACTTGCTACTTGGCCTGTACATACATTAGCTGCAATCAAAGATCGGCTTGCCTCCTCGGCCGCACGCCCATGACCTAAGGAATTCCGCCCGACCCATGTCTGACTCCAAGCTATCGTTTCTATGGGCACTGGTGACGACGGCTTGTTCACCAGAGGAGAATGTCTAGTATGCTCAATTTGGAGAGTGGAGGGAGAATCCAGGAAGATACATTTGTCGGGCGGCTCAGGCGTCTATTATGGTCAGTGGCTCAAACTTTTGAACTTGGAAAGATACTGACACTTACTTGCTTCGCTGTACGGTAGCTGGCTACTCCGACCTTGACGGATCCTTGCTTCCCCCACCACATCCCGTTGATCCACCTTCTGCTCCACCCCCGTCTTTCCAGCGCAGCTAACAACCACTGGACTGTTAGTGACCACATGTTTTACACGCCGCCACACCCCCCGCGAGCTTGCGAGCGCTAACATCCATACCCCAAGTCCCATTGCGGTCCTGATGTTATGGCCCAAAAATTTCGAACCCTAACCCAACAACACTGCCCATGCTCGTAACACATCTGAAGGGAAACGGTGGATGCGGGCTATCGCCAACGATGATTTTCTCAGTGTGGGAGGGAGAGGTTCGACGTCGACCTTCGAGGTTGGTTACTTATTCACCTTTCTTTATCTGAGGTGACGCTGACACATCGTTGCAGGACTGTGGGGACTAGGGCCGACCAAGGCTTGCGTCTCGTCAGTTATGACCGCTGTAAGAGGTAGCGGATATCAACCACGACTGCCTCGTGTCGCCCCACTGGCCATATCATCCACTCGGCCGCAAATCCAATCACCCTTGAGCTAGGCTCACGACTCCTTCAAACTACTTCATTCTTCCGAGTGCACTCACGACATTGTCTATCTCCATCTTCGTGGACACGTCACATCGACGTGAACATGACAGCCCCTCATACATTCACTCCTCTGCCGTTTCAGATTCTCAGCGTTCTCTCAAGATCCCAGGCAACTCTACCCGCGGTGGCAGCGCCTCTCGACACCGACGGAAGTTACAATCACGATGTGCTTGAGTTTGTGGGCTGGGCATGTCACTCCAGCGCCTTGACAGTGTCGTGGCTGCAGCGCCTCTCTGGATATCGACGGACTGAGGACCAAGTTCTGTTTGAATTTTTGGGTCAGCCGGGGGGGTGAACCGGAAGGAGGGCAAAGCAGGGGAGGCGGGTGATTCTAGTAGTGGTTGCTTCTCCACTTTTATCTGTTTCCTCCTCACACGTCTGGTTTTGGATGCATTTCGGCTTCTCATTTCATTTCCTCGAAATCCTCACTTCGGTTGTTTCTCTTCAGATCAGGATCCATGTCCTTGTTGTTATTTTGGTATTCTTGGGGGGGTCTTGAGTAAGTTACAAGCACACAGCCTGCTACTTTAATGCTGTGGAATTACAATCATTTTGATCTTGACCTACCTCGAAGGGCGCCTGACGCGACGTGACGCGTTTTGTAACACGATATCGATCACGGCGAGATCATATGTAGGTCAAATTTTAATCCGAAAATCCCGACCGTAACTCTTTTCGCTCCAAGTCTACTTAAACTGTCTTCTGGATAACCACGCACGTAATGGCTGCAGAAGATACAGAAGCACTGCAAGAGCGGATCCAACAACAGCTGGAATCAATCCCCTGTAAGTTCAAGCCTGAGATTCACCATATTACGTTAAAATGGATTGAGAATTTGAAACAGATCTATGCTCACTGTATATCAATCACCCCTATTGCTTGACAATTGCGAGCTTCAAAGGCTTCAAAGCACCCTCCAACGAACAAATACTCGGCTTTTGGCCTCAGAACGCTCAGATCTGAAGTCCTTGCTGTCTGATGCCAAAGTCAGCGCCCCTCATTTGGACTCTGAGATCCTTATGACGCAGATCGGGACAAATATTTTTCTCGAACAAATGCACACCTTTCAAAATATGTATTCCGTCGTCAATCCGAGGGACGACACTATCCTAGCGCTGTTGTCGCCTATCTGGTTGTTACCCGTCGATGCTCTCATTCCAATCTTCTGGTTTGTTTCACCACAAGAGATCGACGATGTATTCATTGTTCTCCATACGATCTGCTTCATATGCAACGCGTGGTGTGATGCCGCAGTGGGATTTCCTCGCCTCTGGTGAGAGTCCGTGCCCGTTGGGGAAGTGGGGCTTTTCTATATTGGCCCAGCCGGAGGCTCAAAGACGCCAAAAATCTCGCTCTCGACTCACCTTCGTTCTATTCCCCCGTTTTGTTCATTCGTGACATACATCTCCATATCCGCGGAAATAATGGGTCGTTTACCGTTCCTCGACCTAACTGGAGGAAAAATATCGAATCTCCGTAGACTTCGACTCAGTGTACCGAGAACGAACCTCAATACCGTCGCCATCCAAGCGTCGTTGACGACGGGGCGTCCTGTCTTGTCTCTCTGGTCTTAGACTTTGTCAGAGGAAATACAGATCATATGTGCCAAAGCGTGAACACAATTAACCAATCTTGAAATCGGCCGCCCAATTCTATTGTCAACGGCTTACAACGTAGTCTCACCATGCCACAACCTCGAGCCCTTAACTCTTGAACAACTTCTGAACCTCAAAATCGATATCAAAATCAAACATCCAAACAACTACATGCACTTACCCTCCAAATTGAAAACCCCAACCTGAGGCATGTCTTCCTTCATTTGAAGCATTCCACTGACGTACCCACTGGCATTTTGCAGGCGGTGTCACCGTTAACGTCTCTTCAAAGCTTGTCGTTGAGGGTGACTAATTCTGCTATCTGTCGGAACTCCTACCAAGCCTCTCTTACCTCGGGAGGTTTATCTCATTCCGAGACCTTTCAAGTTCGCATCAGAGAAGTTGTTGATCATTCGACGATGTTGCTTTGGGAACGTCGAGTGACCTCAAGTCATGTCGAAGCTTTCCTCCTTTTCTCTGATGATACACTGCCGGTCCGATCAAAGGTTTTGAAGCATAAATCGTCACGTCCACACCATATCATTACATTGGCTTCGATTCAGATTTTGAGACTTTAGAGAGATTTCGTCGCAATCAAAGGTTCTCGAAAGCCCTCTCATTGGTTATATCCTGCAGTTTGAGAATTAGACCCCACCTTTGGGACAGCTTGTATGGTACGTACCTTTGAGTTCATTGTTATGTTTGAGAACGTCTGAACCTTGCTCTCCGGTGCTACGATCTGACTTTTGTAGAACACAATATTTGGGGCAGTCTCACGGTTTAGGTTCAAGTCTAAGTTACCTAGCCTCAGTGTTACGGGGTCCATTTCGACCGCGCGCAGGACACGACGGGAGTCCAAGCTAACGTTCACCACAGTTTGTCAGCAGTTTCTCGCTGAATCTCAAGACGGAACGTGACTCAACTTGGCAAGGAATGAAATGTTGTAGACTACGTGGGTAGTTCAGCTCTGGCCTTATGGTACAGAAATAACGCACCAGCTGCCATGGAGAACGCGAGGAAGAGAAAGACGAAGTTAAATCCTAATGCGGCAAACTAAGGTCAACGTTAACGCCTTGACTCAGGCGAAAACTAAGGGATGTACCGTGGTCAGCTGAAGAGTTGCGACAATACTGTGGCGATCATGAGTAGGATATTCTCGTACTACTGGATGGAACGACCTTGTCAAGAGCCCAGTGCTGATGATGTAGAGGGTCAAGATATTGACCACCCGGTTAGTGCTGATGTTTATGAGAAGTAGTGATGTGCCAGGCTCGGCCCAAAGCCTGAAGCCGGCCGGGCCGAGCCGCGGCTAGCCGAGCCTACGGAAAGCCGTGTGTCAGGCTTAGGACGGCCTACGGCTCAGTCCTTGGATTTGGAAAGCCTGAAGCCTGGGCTCAGGCCGCGGCTTTGTGTGGCTAAAACATACTGTATAGTCGATCTTCTTGAGTGGCAGTAAGCACACAACCGATTGCTCGAGTTTGATCGTTCATTTTTGAATCGGAGATGCAATGCAAACCATATCAGTCACCATCGATGTTGCCCATTGATCTCACCATCGAGCACGACCCCGGCGTTCATCACCCCTCATAAATCTCATACACTTTCGTTCATTCATCTCTCACTGCACCATCAATGCATCGTGTTCACTCTCAACGTCAAATACTCCCAGTTGTCTGATATGTGTTCGTGATATCATCGTACTACAGTTACTGGACTTTAAACTTGCAGAATCAACCTGAGATTATTGATCAATGTGTATACCTCCTCATCGACTCCACCTACTCCGTTCACTATGCTCCTCTACTGAAACTGCTACAAACGGCTTTCACGTGTGTAAGTCGTACCACTTTCTCGTCATTATACCATATTCCAAGTCTGACAAACTTTTCTTTCCACATCTAGGGCTTGTACATTTTGATTTGCATCATCTGTTCTCGGGACTTATGCACGATACATGGCTACAATATTGCTTTTTGAACACTGCCGCTGACATTGCATTTGTTGCTCTCATATCAGTAGTTTCAGAATCCCGTCACCTCATCTGTGTTTTATAGCAAGAAATCTCCTCAAACATCACCTTCCGCACGAAGTATGAGGGATATCAAGGTGGCCTAAATTAGTGGGAAGTTGCATATGGTACGTGGCTACGATACTGCTTCTTGAACTCAGCACTGACGTTGCATGTCCTTCTCTCGCACCAGTAGTTTCAGAAGTCCCAGCGCTATATCTTGACAAAGAGCAACATCTTTTCAAACATCACTTCCCGCACGAACTCGTTTACTTCCAAAAGCTTCATGTGCCTGTGCTCACTGTAGCGCCTGTTTCCGCAGCCACTGCTCTGCAGCTGGAATCGGTTCAGGCGCTTCATTTCTGGGACGGGCCTTGGAGCATATAGAATTATTATACGTGGATCCCTGAAGACCCTCGACATCGTTCACAAGCGGTTTCAACACCGTCTGCGATGTTACTCCTAATCGGGTAACAAAGCCGTGGCCTGAGCCTAAGCCGGCCCAAGCTCGACCCCGGCTTGGGCTCACGGCTCAGGCTTGTATGTCGACGAGCCCAAGCCCTTCAAAGCTGAGCCTAAGCCCAGGCTTTGAGGCCGAGCCGGGCCTAGCACATCACTAATGAGAAGATAATTTGAACATATGGCTAACTTGGCTTACCGAGGTAGACCTGACCGTCGTCCGTGAAGGTGCACGACCTGTACGACCGCAATGGCGAGATCGCAGGCACTAGAAGTGGCGAGCCACGTTATGTCCACCCACTGGAAATTCACACATGAACGGACGATATCCGAAATTAGTCACTAAGGAACAACTGACCGCTACAGTAGTAAAATTTGCAATGATTTTGATTTTGAGACCCATGACAGTTGTCGCGAGGCCAAATCCTTATAGTCATAAGAGTGTTTCTCAAGCGAGGCTGGGAGCCGGAGTACCTAGCTGTACAGTGGCGAGGCCTATCTAGGCCATAACAATCTAAGCGTTGAAGGTACGTGGTTAACTATATTCAAAGCAGACTCACAATAAACACGAATAGAAGCCGGCTATTGTTCACTAGATAGAGTAATATTAGTGATTGAACATGATGTATGAGTGCGTGAATATACGTAGGAACATGCGGCGGGCATAGAATGTTTGGACACTGAACGCCGATACACTCTACTTTATATGAGGCAAGACGAGGTCGGAAATGCCCCCGGACTCTTACTGAAGAGCCAATGTACACCATTCCCTCCCTGTTTCAAAAGTTAGCCTTGGGATATTTATTTTGAGCACGCAGAGGCCTACCAGTCTGTAACGAAGAGATTTTCCACGATCCCGAAAGATGTAACAAGGTAGTAGTACACGAGCCTCGAGATTATGATGCTGTATGCAAGCTACTCGTCAGATGAATCAGATCAAGAGGCATACACGATACGTACGTGTCGAACAGCTGTAGTACACTATGGTCGTGTCAAAAAGAAATGCGGCACAATGCACATCAATCTTACAACATCCAGGCAACCTAAGATACAATCATCTCACATCCTATCCGGCTCGGAGTGACCACATACCAGTATCTTGATACCTCCCCGATCAGAGGGAAAGTTGCAATAGTACTGATATGTCATGATGCAAATGACGCCGAACAGCCTGATGCAAAATGGCCTGTTGAACGTAGATTAAGGAGATATGCGGTCAGTCAAGCATACCAGGAGTTGAGAATGACGCCACAAAGTACGGCGCCGTAGATTTCTACAGGCGAGATCATTTTGAAGAGAAAGACCGGAGACTTGGCTGTCATACAGGCGAGATATAACACAGATATATAAGCGGGCTGGAACGAGATCATCAATTAGAAAAACTGCAAATACATCATCATCATTGGTGCTCTGGCCTTGTGACCCTTGGGAACGTTGAAACTTGCAGTATCAATAACAGAAGATGTCGTGTTTGGCCACAGTTAAGGATAAGCTCAGGAGGTGGCTAAGAGTGTGTGTGAGATATTGTCCAGAAAGTCAAGAGCAAGGATATTGGAGGTAGATATCAATCACCGACAAGCAGAGCTTTGATCCTTCGCCCCTAACCTACAGCAAAAATAAGCCGCCGTGTGTGGAATATCACTATTGGGAGACCAGATGACACCATGAAGAGGTTGGTAATGGAGGACGCGTGAGAGGGACGTTTTGATGAGATCAAGATGCACGGAAGCACTGGAAATTCGGATCTTGATTGTATCTTCTTCCTTTATCCTCTGTTGGTGTCGCAATGGCTATATGAGTTCAAAGTCGCTGGTGGAGCAACAGGTGGAGAACTTAGATATAATCCTTCTACTTGGCCAGAATCATCCCAGGCCCCGGGAAGCTCCCCTATGGGTTCGACGGATTTTTAACGTATTTTAGACCCTCAAAAGGGCCATTTCCTTGTTGTACTTTTAACGTATTTTAGACCCAAATGGCCATTTCCTTGTCGGAATTTTAACGTATTTTAGAGTCATGATGGGGGCCTGAACAGGTAACTTTCAAGGCACCCGCTCCTCAAACCTCAGGCCTCAGCTCACGAATATTCATAAATGATGATGGCAATACAGCTCTGGTGCAGCTTTACAGAGTGATGCAGAAACTAAAGAGAATACCGGCTGGTGGATTTTCTTGATGTGGCCTGGTGACCTGGGTCAGGGAAACATTAATTCCACATGTTTGCTCAGTTGTACGTCGTACAACATATAGGCACTATCGGATTTCACTCACTAGTGGAAGTGGGAAATGGAGTTAAGTGATGCAGCAAGGCCACATTGGGAGTCTTTTGCAACAAAAGAATGTGGTGAAGTCTCTCCCAGCCCCCATGATACACTTGCCTGGACGGAAGCAGCGGCGTAGTTGATAAATAGTAGACGTGATTGTCTATTTTTAGTATGCACTTTATCACGTGGTGGGAAACTCGCTTAACCCTTGTCGGAATTAACGTATTTTAGAGCCAAAACTTAACGTATTTTAGAGGCCGGATACCTAGCGTGTACGATACCAGACTCGTGGGTGTGGTATGCCGGAATTTGAGGTCTGGCAGGTCAAAATTTGAGGTCTGGCATGCCAGATGTGGGACAATTGAACGTCGGGGTTTCAAAAGGAACACCAGCAAATTTCAGTGAAAAACATGAGAAAAAACATACAGACAATCAGACTCGAACGGAAGACCTCGTCTACTAAGATTGAACGCATTGAAGCCCACGCATTCCGTTAAACTACGACACGTTAGAAAACATATTCAGAAGTACATTCTAGACGCTATACGAAGGATTGTCACAAACATATCGATCTTCACTCCTTGCCCGGCGGCATTATGAATCTGCCTGTGGCGCCCAGCCACGCACCATCCCCGAGCTATAAATGATTAGTATACGAAGATCCGAAAAAGGGACTCGACTTACA
>JABCKT010006787.1:0-18247 GCA_018858115.1 Tephrocybe rancida | reverse complement strand
TGTAACTACAGCGTTTGATTGATCACCATTACGCTGTAATTACAGCGTTTGATTGATCATAGTCACAGGGTCTGGTGGTGTCTTAGGTGTCAACTTCACTGGCAAGTTCTCCTATATAAAGCACCGACATACCCATTGAAACTTAATACAGGGGTTTCAATTGCATTGTTTGGAAGATTTGGCAGCAGCCTCGGCGGAACCTTCCAAGTCGTTTTGGACAATGGGGAACCAGCTGATGTCTTTTTTGCTGATCCATTCATTATCCTTCAAGTGTTTTATACATCCCCTTTGCTGGACAATGCAATGCACAATGTCGTCTTCAGAAAATTTGACCCTGTTGTCATCGACTACGCAATTGTGCAAGTTGAGAATGATACTCCACTACTGGGGCACAATGTGATTGTTGGCAGCGGCGACCCGGGAATTCAATATCATGGATCCTGGTTTACAAACTCAAGCACCCTCCGAGGTGGTTTTGAGCGCCAGAGGCCATTTGGAAACTCCACGGTGCAAACTAGTGCCTCAGATTCCTCCTTCCGATTCCAATTTTATGGTATGTGTTACACCTCTCTGCTGGACCACTGCAATATCTTTGAATACATGTCGCAGGTACATTCATATCAGTTGTTGGAATATCCCCTATAACGGATTGCAAGTCCGTTTGGATTTTTGATGGCCAGGATCGCACTATCCAACATGCGGGCGATATTGGCTCACCCAACACAAATTTTGAATGGATTAGCATGAACTTTGCTTTTGCGGGGAATCATACCCTTGAATTTTCAAGGGTTTCCACTGGCTTATTCACACTGGACTACATCATATACACACCATCGACAAGGACGCCAGAAACACAGACAAATGGCACAAACGTTGCTGGAAGCACTAGTTTGAGGCCAACGTTGACTCCGACAACAATTTCAATTTCAACTACAACACACAGGCTTTCAAATGCAGGGATCGCTGGTGTTGTAATTGGCGCCACTGCTGGACTTGCGGCAATTCTTCTAGTTCTGATACTCATGTGCATAAAGAGGCGGGCAAAACAGGCTGGAATGGAGAGCATTGAACAAGGTGGGTATCAGAGACACAGGCTCTAGACTACCAGCTGATATATGACCAGTCCATCCATATCCAGTATCGGAACTTGCTCCCAGTGACATGATCGAGCATAAAAGCTCCATTTCTGGGGTTTCCATTGACCAAACAAGAGAGAACAACATTGAGGCGTGTTACATATTGCCTAATTCCTTGGATGGCGTAGAACATCGTAGCGCCTTCCGACGGATTGTTGGAGCAATTACACACCCCAACAGGCTTGCTCATGGTAAGTCTCATTTCCTAATAGGTGCATGAGGTGCTCATGGACCACACAGTAGAGCCATTTCGAAGCTTTTCCTATCGAGTTCGCCAGAGTGATCTGATGGTCCACCACAAGACCTCAGTTCCAGATGCACATATTGTTCCTGCCATCAATGAGCATATCCAAGTCATTCAAGCACAAGATGCAGGAGAGGATGCAGATGACGCCACAAGCATGACAGCAACCGTGGTTGTGCAGGAAGGGGATGCCAGGAGTCGTGCGGAGCACCTGCGGCGTTTGATGGCTGAAATCCAGCGGGAGCTTGCAGAGTCCGATTCAATGACGAACGTGAATGATTGAATAATTATGGGAGCAGTGTTGATTTTATCATTATTTCGTATCCACAGTGTTCGCCATCTCGTTTATTCCTCGTCAACAACCCACATGACCGGTTACTGATATGGTACTGTGGCGTTGAAAATGAGGAGAAATTCGCGCTTGTTGATACCAGCCACACAATATAAGAGTAGAGCCTCGGTAATACATCAAGAGGGAGTCGAACCCTCTGCGTGTTGAAGACTCAAACAATAACAGCCTTGGGACTATAAGAGCAACAGCCATGCCGGGGATGCCGCGGCGAGTTGGTGGTGAAAGCGTGCTGGTGAGATCTTGTGAGTCAGTCGAGCTCCCTCTCCTCCCAGCGCTGCCCGTAGCGGTATTGATCGTGGGGTCGATGCTGCGGCTCGAGGTGCAGGTCGTACATGACATGTGGTGGTTCGACTGTGGGCGTTCTTCGCAGCTGTGGCGTGGGTCGCAATGCACAGGGTGATGAGATAGACACCAGCCGGCCCTCCGGAGACGATCTGGCGCGCGCAGTGCCTATGGAGGAGGCTAAAGATAGACTTGTGCTCCTCCTGGGTCGTGGGATCAATGATGTGGGTCTTGGTGTCAATCTCAAGGGGCGAGGGTGGTGTGGTGTGGTGGCGAGGGTGTGGGTGATGCAGCCCTGGTTCTTGGGACCCGGGGTAGTGGGGATCGTAGTTATGACATTGGTCGTGTGGAGGCTGAGGTTAGTTTGCGAATTTGTACTCTCCCTCATCCACCTCCCTGACACCCTCTCACCCTCCATTTCATTCTCATGCTCCTTCCCATTTGCTCGAGGATAATGTGGGAAAGCTGGAGGTGTGTATCGTGACTGTAACACAGAGTTAAATCGGTGGATGGATGGAGGGGTACAACGTTCAGAGGACGCAGCATGTAAGTGCGAGGCGGACGGGTGGGGTCAATCAGGTGGGGAAATGGGAGGATGCATCGTTGAGTTAGGGAGAAAGAAAGGGGAAGGGAGCGCAAAGATAAGATTCAAGAAAAGTGACGAAGTAGACAGAAAAAGACCTGGGCTATAAGCCCTCAGCACAGTTCAAAGACAATACGGCGCTGCAACAACAGCAAATTGTGAGCCAACTGATGCAGCCTAGCCAGACGTACACACCTTTGCTAATAATACAGGTTGTCTTCCGGCCTGGGGCATGTTAGTCACATGAGGTTCAGGGCTGAGGCGACTGGTAATAGTGCAGAAGAACGAGCGAGAAGGGCAGAGGATGGCAAATAGGCCACAATTCAGATATGCCCAGCGCTATAGGTGGATTGTAGTCATAATTTGGTTTGAGTCAGCTACAACAGCCATATCACTCCCTATGACGACTTCCTCGTGACTTGTCACCTGGCTCACGGAGAGAACAATACAAAGGAGCTCGAGGCTAGCACAGTGACATACCTGATAAGGCAGTGGTGAAAAAGAAAGAAGCGAGGCACAACAGTACAGCCACACAACAATTCATCATTGTCATTGATGCCGGCCCAGTGCCGCTGCATTTTCATATCTTTTTCTACTTGTTTTGAACGTCTTCTCGCACCTGCACCTGTCCTGTGCCCAACCACCTGTCTTGGCGTCACTCTTTCTGCAGATCTTTTCTTGGATGTGTAATACAGTTTCTGACAGTCTGTGTTGGCCGTTTTGAAGGAGGACCCAAGTCAGGACATATTTCTCCGCACTCTGTCGCTCCAAATGAACAGGAGGTGCACTTTCCCTGCCTTACAGTCCATAAATCTCCAACCACTGTTATCGAGGCGAACACAATAAAAATCAGGTACAAACACTACACTCCTATTACCACATGGGGGTGAGTCGAACACCTGACCTGTGCACAACCTGCACCGATGTACATGGACCCACCACTACGTAGTATTGATGTACAAGCTGTACAGATACAGGTGCAGAGTCTGGCATATTTCTAATGGATCCAAGGCTGGTAGGGTGTGACTTCAACACATTTTGTCTTTCTTGTGATACAAAGGCTCCACCAGTATTTGAGCGCCACGCCACGATACACACTGCTACATTGCAGCTGATCTACAATCTGAATAAGCAATTCTTCAACCATCAATGGCTCATCTCATACGACAAGGGTGGGACAGATTTTTAGACTGAAAAATGTAGAATTTGAGGGAGAATTCACACACAAGGGGAGTCGAACACTTGTGTGACCTGTATATGCATGCTCATTGGTGCGGTGTTGTGTAGGTCAGGAGCAGGCAGGTTGTGTGAAAGTTCTTGATGAGGGGGAGGCGATGTGGAATAATCTGAGAAAAAATAATGTGTTTTGGACTACGTACGGATGTTCGAAACCAAGAGGGTCGAATTTCCACCAAAACTAACGCTGATGAGGCTCATCTATCTGATTTCGAGTAGGCTCAAGCTAAAGCATATTTCTTGAAAAAAGTACATTATGGCAAGAAGATTGATCACATAGATTCAAACTTCTGTCCTACCCCAAAGGTCTGCATGTACGACATTTTTGAGCGCGGGGACGGTGTATTTTCAAATAGGAACGTCTGCTCATCTATTGTGTTGCTTTCAAACCTGAAATAGAGGACGCTAAAGGAGGGTTCCTGATGTGGTCAAAAGTATCTAGGTAGAGCCTGAGCCCAAATCAACAATTGCGGTGGGAGAATAGAACACCCACCGTAAAGATCATGTGGTCCCTGGGTGTTGTCGAGGCTGTCAGGTCAGCTATCCATCCTTTCTGAGGCAAAGCAGGGCAAGCAGCACGAACACACGAGGAAACAAACCCGAGTCAAGGATTTCAGTGAGAGAAAGGGAAGGTCAAAAGAAGGTGGTCGAGAGGCTTCAAGACCAATCATTGTATGATCATAGATGCCGTCGAAAATGTATAGTGTTTGAGTATCCCGCCTGCGATGGTGGTAGACGTTGATGAAGGTGAGTGGATCAAACAAACACCTTTTGTCGAAGTGACAGACAATGTGGTTTGTGAATCTTGTCTCCCCTTGAACATGGACCGGATGTTGAAAAAAGCCAACAACGTATACACTTCATATATGGGGGGGGAGAGAATCGAACTCCCGCTCACAACGACTTTGAGTTTAGAGTACATTCATGCTGGACTGGCATGCCACTATCGTTCGAAGCGTGGGATAACGCTAGAATAGCGTTGCAGGCCATTGACAACCATATCGGCGTCCTCCTCCCTCCCGTGTTCAACGTTCAGGCTCAAACACCTTCCCCTCTACATAGAGCTACTGCATCCACATCTCCTGCACCTACACCAATCTAGGGGAATCTGGTGCGCAGGCAGGTGGTGGCACTGGTGGGGAACTACGAAAGAGAATGAAAGCGTGAGATTAGACGAGAAAGGAGGAAACGACAAAAAAGGTGTACCTACCGATCGACTCCAACCTCAACCCCAAGCTCGAGTTCATCCTCCATATCTTCGTCATACGCATCCCAACTCCGTGTGATTTCTTCCTCCTTCCTCCTTGTGCCCATGCTCGGCCTGCCGTCCCTCTGTCCGCTGGCCCCCACCAGAAATCTGGAAAGTGGTGGCCACTCCCCTCTATCCACCTCCTCACAGGGGCACAGCGCTTTGTTGGGGTTCCAGCTGACGGAGCTCAATGTGTAGGCAGGCGGCGGTTCGGGCAGTGGGGTCGTTGTGAAGCTGGGGTAAAGATGAAGATAAATAATTTCGCTTCCGAAAGCGGGGTAGAACATATAGTACTTCCACTCACACGCGAAATGACAAATGGCTTACCATGGTCAACATCGAGTTCTTGAGGTTGGGCTTGAGCCTGCGGTTGTGAAGCTGCGGCCGTATCAGCATCCACAATCCCACAGAAAAAGACGAAGGCCTACCTTCTTTGTGCTCGTCTTCGATGGACTTGATGTGGATCTGCTCAGCCTGGGGTAAAATCGGCACTCGGCACCTTCGGGTTCGGGAAAAACGATAATAACCGTACCTTCAACTCCTGTTTGGAGCCGTCCTGCTCCACCTCCTTCGCGGGCATGTGGGCGGAGCTCGACCTGTCTATGTGGGTAATGTTGGTTTGGCTTTGGGCGCCTCTGGTGGGGATGCGGATAAAGAGCTACGAGACAAGTCCATTCATATGGCGGGAAGGTGGAAAAAGGTGAAAGAGCTCACCTGCGGATTGGCCTGGGGTGATGCCTCCTCATCATTGACATCCCCGTGGTCATGCTGAGGCTTATAAGCATGTTGGTGCTAGAGTCCCCTCGAGGCGAAGACACAAAGGGCGTACTTTCGTGGGTATGGTCGTATTCCGGCTTTTCGGGTTGAAGAGCTGTCATAGGCAGCCGTCAACGGCCAAGAAACAATGGACAAGAATAAAATAACTTACTTTCCTCCTTCTCATCGGGTTCCTCCTTGAATGTCCTCCCCTCGAACGCCTCCCTGGCCGGGTGTATCCACCGCTCCCACATCTTCAGCCACATCGCCTCTTTCCCTCCTTTCATGTGCTCGTGCCTCCACTGCCATCTCCCTCCCGGCGATCTCTGACTTTGGAGTCCGGCAAGTGGTGGTAGTCTCGTCCCCTGTGAATTCGGTGAGGATGCGAGGCTGAGACAGAGATGAACGTATGTCTTTGTCTCCTGAAAGGAGAGAAACATACCCATACCGGACGTGATGAAAGATGTGCTCTCATCTTCGGGTTCTTTGTCGTCTACCGCCTCCCTGCTCATGGTCGTTCCAGTATCCATGTCCATGCTCCAGATGTCGGACATGCTCAGTGGTGGTCGTACTTATTTCCCCCTCTGGCTGATAGCTGATATGTGCAAGCAAGAGACGGGACCATCTTGACCCACCCAACTCATACCCCAGTAGGTGCTTGCGCATGGTGCCTATGAGGAAGCCAGTATCAATTGCGTGCTCCCTCTCCTCCTGGCGACACTTGTCCTGGTGTCATGCCTGGGGTTGATAGCGGGTCTCACTCTCGATCTCAATACTGCGGCTCAAGGTGTGGGTCGTGTTTGCTGTACTGCTTCATACGTGGTTGGTCTCCGTACCAGTGGGGCTCACAAGGATGGTCATAGCTGGCCTTGTATGGTGCTGGTGTGCAACCACATACCAACGTTGTTTGCGTTCACCCTCCCACACCATATTCTCTCTCTCATCCATATATCCAACTTGCTCCCACCCTCCGCCTCATGCTCACGTTCGTACTCCATCCCACTGGCTTGATTACTAGTATTCCCCATCGGCATCCTCCACCCGGCACAAACCCCTTCATAATGGCCAATGCACAATCACCATGTGGGCCCGAAAGTAAAGAAAGAGAAGGGTGTATGAGGCATAAAGCGGAAGAAATGAGAGAAGGAAGGTAGGGAGAAGACAATGTAGTCAGGTCGGAGGTGGATGATGTAATCGTAAGGCGGCAGTAAATGGGTGGAGGGACGGTGGGGTACAATGGTGAGAAGGCAGGGTATTTGTGGGTGAGGCGGATAGGGTTACGGATGATTATGTAGAGAGTGGGAGGTTGTGTTGTTAAGTTAGGGAAGAAGAAAGAGGAAGGGCGTGCGAAAATGTAACGACGAGATATAGACGTAGAGCCTACAATTGAAAGCCCTCACAGCGGTTTACGGGCGATACAGCGCTGAAAAAAAAAATGATGAGCAAACTAGCACATCTCAACTAGGCACACACACCTTACAAGCTCTACACGACGGGTTTCCTTCTGAGAAGGAGCATGTTGATCGCCTGGTGTCGAGGCTGCGATGCCTGATGATAGCACCATTCACCAAGCAAGGAGGATAGAGACAGACCATGCCCAGCGCAGTTCGTCGTCACACGTAGGTTCAGGTTCAATACAGCCCTGGTAATATCACTCTAATTGGTGCCGTCCTTGTATAGTAGTATCAGGCTGCATGCATTCGATTGTCTGGTTTGCGGTGAGTTTGAGCCTAGTTCATACTCAATGCGAACTCAATGACTGAAGGAAAGAAGCCAGGCACATCCGTACGGCCACAAAACATAGCCATCATCTGGATTCGTCATCGTCGGTGATGCTGGGCTGTGGATTTTTCACACTGTCTTCAAGTTCAACTCCCGTTCGTCGTATACACTTTTTGTCTATTTTTTCCCTTTGATTCCTGCTCTCAGACAATTTCTCTATCCATCATGATCTGTTCCAGCGATCGGCTGTTCAAAATCTACAAACTTGTGTTTTGCTCGTTTCTCTCTGTAGCGTGATTCCACCTAGAACTAGAAATGACTTGTCAACTGAACGCCTGATAGCATCTAGCGCTACATCCACCAATTCCACCAAAGGCACTCATACTCATACAAAGCTCCTCACCAACCACTCGTATCCGTGATCAGTGATTTGTCAACTCACAAGTCACTGTCATATTCCCGCTGTACAATTTCTGTCATTATGCTAACATTATGCTTGAATTTTACTCTGCATCCTCGGCTTTTGTGCGTCGAAGAACTGGGAGTTTTGTCTCAACATGCAACCAACGGGCTGTCTCTCTCTTGATGCACTGGTTTCCATTCCAGCTGTGTTATCTTCCATCCCCTACTTACCACTCTTACACACCTGTCTAGCTCCTCTCTGCCGCACATCCACATCCATATCACGTGTCCAACCAGCGTTACCGAGGGTGAACAAAATGACCATGGGGTCCGAAAGGACAACAGATAACACCAGTAGGGGAATCAAACGCCCACGCTGATGTATATGGATCCAGTACAGGTACTGATGTGTGCACTGAGAAGATACAGGTTCGGAACGTGTCTGTATAAATAATGAGCCCAATCTCTAATATGAGGCTGCTTTGCCATGCCACACACACACCCGCCCTCAACTCAAATTCCAATGCTGATGATGATCTGCTTACTGTATGCCTTTGTGCCGCTTCCCCGTGATACTATTCACTATATCGACGACAAGGCAAGTCGAACACCCGCGCCAATCCATATGTATACAGCGCTATTACTGATGGGGGTGTTGCACAGGTACACGTGTACGCCATGCTGGCGGATCTATCTGAATAAAGCATGCAGATCAATATCCCGATGATCATTACTCTTTATCTCCTCAAGCCATCCCTACTTACCTATGTGTCCAGCCGTTAAAAGTAAATTTTGATCTAGTGGCACCGTATCAATGAGGGGGGGAGGTCCAACGCGGGCACGGATACATATAGATCCAGCACTGGCAACGACGTACACGTTGCACAGGTATACCAAGTAAAAGTGTATAACAGGCCGCATGGCATGACTTGGGCACAATTCATCCTTCCGATACGAGGCTCTAATAGCACGTGGGCGCCACCCTATGATGCGCACTGCATTCAATCAGTAGATCCACATGACCTGAACGAGGCAACACTTTCCACCACCACTGTGTCACACTCAAATTCACAAAGCAGCTGGCACTACACAGTTGAATTCCACACACAAGGATGGGTGGCCTACCCTGAAACCGCTTCGTCATCCTCAGTGGCATCTCCTCAACCTCAACCTCCTTTGCCTTCCATTTCCGTAATAGCGCCGATGTAGGGTGGCCCGATGTGTAGGCAGGTAGCGGTGCTGGTAGCTGCTGAGCTACGACGAACACCGAGGTCAATATTGTAGGCAACAATAAAGAAACTAATTACACCCAGGGTCACAACTCGAGCACACCCAATCTTCCCGATCCGGCGAGGAAACTGCACATGGAGCTTATGAAGGGTGTGTGGTCAATCTCGTGCTCCGTCTGCGCCGTAGTTTGGTCGCTGTGACATGGGATTTGTGGATCGATGATGTGGGTCCTGGCCTCGATCTCGAGGGCTTGGGTGGATTTGTGTTGGTGGTCCATATGCGAATCGTGGTTGGGTGTGGGTGGTCTTCGTGGTTGTAGTAGTATGGCCGTGGATCGTAGTCGTTATCCCTCCACTCCATCTCTCTTCTCCCCTTCATCTCCCTCTGCGGGTCCCCTCGCGCTCCACAAGTCGTTCGTATTCAAGCTTCTGTGTTCCTCCTGCAGATTCAATGTCCCTCACCGCCGTGTATAAACGCTACATAGCCGCCAACGCATAGCCGCCAATGCATAATCTGCCACGTAGGCTCTGAAGTGGTGAGGGGGGACTCAGGAGGGGACAGGGAAAGAAAGGTATATGAAGTTGAAGTGACGATGTGGAAAAGGGGACCTAGTGGGTGAAGGGGATTGGTATGAAGCTTTCAAGGGTGGGATGACGCATATTGCTTCGAGGACGGAGGGGGAACCAACGTGGGTCAAGGCGTTGCTCAAGGAGAAAGATGTCCGTCGTGTAAGGTAGTGACGACATAATGACAGACAAGTGAGACTCGGGATACAAGCCATCAGCGTGCTTCAAAAATGAAACAGCGCTGCAAAGAAAGGCAAATTATGAGCCAGCCGCGGTGACGCTGCTACAGACGCACATACCTTTGCAAGCTATATAGTACAATTTAAGTATCTCCGACCAGGGGCATGGGTGCCTGGTGATAGTAAAATTCAACAAGCAGGCAGTAGAGGACAGACCATGACAGTTCATTGTCACATGTAGGTTCAGGTTATTCACAGCGGTATATCACTGTTTAGCTTGAGAGCACAATAAAAGAGCTTGAGGCCAGCACAAACGGACTATGGTGTTGGAAAGAAAAGAGACCAGACGCCCACACCAGTACAGCCACAAAAACGTGCCATCATCTGGCTTCGTCATCGTCGGTGATGTCGGTCCGGGTGATTTTCTTCTTTCCTTATCATCTTCTCCCACCACCAAACCGCGGCGAGAGAGTCGAACTCCCGGTGTGACGGATGTGTGCAGTCTAATCAGCGCTATCTACTAGTGTTGCCGAAGTTTGGTCCTGAACCGCGGTTCAGGACCAGAACTGTCGAACTGGACCGTCGGTTCTGGTCCGGTTCCAGTTCTGGTTCAGGCTCTGCACTGTCAGTTCAGTTCTCGGTTCTCCCAAAGCTAGAATTTTGAGAACCGGGTAAGAACCGGTTCGAACCGTGAACCAAATGCATTTTTTCCTGCTTCCACAAACCCCAAAACTTGCCTCAACCATGCCACAAATGCACCAGAAGAATGCATTCGGGATACAAGTGGCGTGTGAGTTAGCTTGGCAATTGCCAAAACAAGGTTCAACACTGTTCAACACGGTGATAGAGATGCACTTGCCCCCGTTTCCACCATCATAAAGCCTCCCCTCGATGTTACATTGCTCTGTACATTGCTGACTAGTTCTAAACACTCTACTGTAAGTTTAACACAATCTCATTCCTCATGTATTCAGGTATTCTAATAATAACATCTTTTCTAGTGATTTTCTCATTGCATTTGAATTTTGTACTACATCGGTGGTCTATTACGCACACCCTCGCTTGGAATATGATATTGAATATGGGAAATTGGTGTGATAGGGCCGATTAAAGATTATGATACGCGAGAATCGCGAGAATCATGAGTCTGCAATGTGTGTGCCAATGTTGATCCCCTCAATCTCGCTAGCCTCACCTGTAAGTAATCCAAACTTTAGGTACCCTGCAATGGACCCTTGCAAATACTTTTGCCAAATTCCTCCTCACTTCCACTCAGCGGCACACCCACCTTGGTACAACTGTGTTCCCCATGTATTCAATATATTATGATCACCCTTGCGCAACCTCATAGCAGCGCGTGTGTCCAAAACAGTCGCACTGCATCCCGTTCTAGTGTGTGCGCTTCACGAGACGTCCCTCAGTGAGGCACAAGGGCCAGCGAGGAGTTTTCCAAACTCAAACTGGCATTTAGCATTAACTTTGACAGTTCAATGGTTTGAACTGGTTATAGGACCAGAACCGAACCAAAAATATGGTTCTAATGGTTCGTTCCCGGTTCTGGTTCTGGTTCAGCCTCCAGACCTTCGGTTCGGTTCTCGGTTCTCAGAAAAGGGATCGGTTCTCGAACTGAACTGAACTTTGGCAACACTACTTTCTACGCTGGTTGTGTATCCATCTGTCCTTCGTGGGGAGAAGCGGAATGTATCAAGTTAGCTCGCAGGGCGCTCTGTTTGTCATGTGGGTGGATATCTGATCCCAGCATAAGTCATCCCATCTTCTCTCTCATTTCCTATATGTTGTGAGATACCCCTTATCTTTGATTCAGGTGTAAGGACACCACCTGTGTGAAAAACATATCATTGTTAGGACTATCTGATGAACACCCATGTCCTCATCTCTCCGTGATGCACGTCTCCACACCTTCAATCAGAAGCCAAAGAGTTCCAGATTTATCAGCCAGGTGTGGGCGACTCCCCACCAACCCATTAGCAAAAACCTCCCATCCAAATTAGATGTAAACTGTTGATGAGCCTCTAGATTACACTGGGTGGGTTTTCCTGATCTTCCATATCAGTGCACCAGAAGGCCCTCTCAATTGAGATTAAAAGTGCTTTCATCAAGAAGATTGCCAGAGCTCACTGGTTATATAGCCAAGAATTGGTAGACGTGGTGGGGTGACCACCCAAACTCCCATTACACACTCTAGAGATCTGTGTGGTTTGCCTTGATGCGAGTCAACACCCTTCTTGACAACCCGGAACTTCATCAGATTACTGCATACGATGGGATGAAGTCGACGAATCAACCAGCTATCTGGGGGGATTGGCTCTAGTAATAAACACAGACTCAGTTCGATTGTCATTCAACTTCACTGGCAAGTTCTCCTATATAAAGCACCGACATACCCAATGAATCTTAATAATACAGGGGTTTCAATTGCAATGTTTGGCAAATTCAGCGACAATAGCGGAGCCTTCCAGGTCATTTTGGACAATGGGGAACCAGCTGATGTTTTATATATTTCAGATCAAATCACAGGCTCGCTTGATGTGTTTTATGCATCCCCTTTGCTGGACAATGCAATACACAACATCATCTTCAGAAAATTTCAGGTTGTGATCATTGACTATGCAATTGTGGGAGTTGAGAATGATACTCCACTACTGGGTCACAATGTGATCGTTGGCAGCGATGACCCAGGAATCCAATATCAGGGATCCTGGTTTACAAACTCGAGCACCCTCCATGGTGATGGTGACTACCAGAGGCCATTTGGAAACTCCACCGTGCAAACTAGCGCCATAGATGCCTCCTTCCAATTCCAATTTTATGGTATGTATTATACCTCTCAGCTGGACCACTGCAATATCTTTAAATACATGTCACAGGTACATTCATATCAGTTGTTGGAATATCCCCTACAACAGAATGCCAGTCCATTTGGATTTTTGATGACCAGGATCGCACTATCCAACATTCAGGCAATGTGGACTCACCCAACATGTATTTTGAATGGTTTAGCATGAACTTTGCTTTTGCGGGGAATCATACCCTTGAATTTACAAGGCTTTCCACTGGCTTATTCACACTGGACCAGAGGACAGCATTGAGGCGCATTATGTATTGCCTAACTCCTTGGATGGTGTAGAACATCGTAACACCTTCCAACGGATCCTGGGAGCAATCACACACCCCAACAGGCTTGCTCGTGGTAAGTCTCATTTCCTAATAGGTGCATGAGGTGCTCATGGACCACACAGTAGCGCCATTTTGAAGCTTTTCCTATCGAGTTCACCAGAGTGATCTGATGGTCCACCACAAGACCTCAGTTCCAGATGCACATATTGTTCCTGCCATCAATGGGCATATCCAAGTCATTGAAGCACAAGATGTAGGAGAGGATGCAGAAGACGCCACAAGCATGACAGCGACCGTGGTTGTGCAGGAAGGGGATGCCAGGAGTCGTGCAGAGCACCTGCGGCATTTGATGGCTGAAATCCAGCGGGAGCTTGCAGAGTCCGATTCAATGACAAACGTGAATGATTGAATAATTATGGGAGCAGTGTTGATTTTATCATTATTTCGTATCCACAGTGTTCGCCATCTCGTTTATTCCTCGTCAACAACCCACATGACCGGTTACTGATATGGTACTGTGGCGTTGAAAATGAGGAGAAATTCGCACTTGTTGATACCAGCCACACAATATCAAAGTAGAGCCTCAGTGATACATCAAGAGGGAGTTGAACCCTCTGCGTGTTGAAGACTCAGGCAATAGCAGCCTTGGGCCTATAAGAGCAACAGCCATGCCAGGGATGCCACGGCGAGGTGGTGGTGAAATCGTTGAGATCTTGTGAGTCAGTCGAGGTGGGGGAATTCCCGGGGGCGGGGGCAGTGTAAATGGTTGAGATGGGTGTAGTACTGGGGAGTGCACTGGCGCTCGGGGTGGTGGTGATGCTACGGTCATGTTAATATATTCACTGGGCAAAGGATCAATAAGAATTGCTGGCTCACCATGGTTGCTTCCAAGTTCTTGTTGGTGATGGCAAAACTGCGGTCGTATCAGTAACCCCATACCCACGCGAGCCGACAATTGACATACCTTTGCTCTGATCTTCCTCCTGTCTTGGGTTTGAGTCGGTCCAGATCCTATCATTGTATCAGCACACGACGCTCAAAACTTTTGATAAAAATAACAATTGTACCTCCGATGTTCTCCGACTCCCATGCGTAGTCCTGTTCCTACTCACGGGGCCGGGGGGGTGATACTTGCGAGCAGTGGGGGGTTTGACTTTTTTGAGGATGGTGAGGGGCTGTTAGAGATAACAGTCAGCCCAGCGCAGCCATCGAAAGGTGAAGGAGATGGCATACCTAATACCCCAACTCAAACAACGAGAGGCAACCATCCACACCCTGGTCCAGTAACATTGTCTCCTTCCTCCTCGTACCAGTGATCTATCTGGCGCCATATCCGGGCATCTCTCCGTCTGCCTCGCACAGCTCGGAAGACTCGATGTGCCCTTCCAGCATCCTCACAGCACTACAGCTCTTTCTTTGGTGTCTGGCTGGCGGGAGTTTGAGATGTGTATCGGGTGGTAGTGGTGAGTGATTGGGGCTGCAAGAAGGCATAAGTAAGGAACTTGCATTGAGACGAGAAAGAAAGCTACCTATCAATTGACTCGTATAGCGAGGTCGACGAGGTGGAGTTCGTCCTCAGTTTCTTCGTCGTGCATCTCCAACGCCGTTTTCTTCAGTCCCTGCACTGGTAGGCGTGACGGGCTCCTGCTAGTTATCATCCTCTTCTTGATGATGCACACACGGAGAAAGGAGGTGGCCATCTCAATCTCGACCCTGGGGAAGGCATGCGCGGCACGTGTGAGGAAGCCGATATTGACCTCGAGCTCCATCTCTTCCCGGCGCTTCCCGTCGTGGTATTAATCGTGGGCTCAATACTACGGGTCGAGGTGCGGGTCGTACGTGAAATGTGGCGATTCGAGTATGGCCGTTCTTCGCAGCTGGGGCGTTTGTCACAATGCACAGGGTGGCAGGGACTCTAGTCGAGGCGAGATAGACACTGGCCGGCCCTTCGGGGACAATCTGGTGCACGTGGTGCCTATGGGGGAGGCCGGAGGCAGACTCGTGCTCCTCCTGGGCCGTTGTTGGGTCGTGGGATTGATGATGTAGGTCTTGGTCTCAATCTCAAGGGGCGAAGGTGGTTGTGGTGTGGTGGCTTGGGTGTGGGTGATGCAGCCCTGGTTCTTGGGAACCGGGGTAGCAGGAATCGTAGTCATGACATTGGTCGTGTGGAGCCCGAGGTTGGTTCGCGAATTCATAGTCTCCCTCATCCACTTCCTCAACACCCTCTCGCCCTCCATTCCATTCTCATGCTCCTCCACATTTGTTCGAGGTCGAAGTGATCAGGTTGGGGGTGGGTATCGTGATCGACGGCAGCAAAAGGGTGGATGGACGGAGGGGTACGATGCAGCGGCTCAGTGGGGTCGATCAGGTAGGGGAGTGGGAGGACGCGTGATTGAGTTAGGGAGGAAGCAAGGGGAAGGGAGCGTGAAGATGAAAAGGACGGCGTGGAAACAGCAAAAAAACCGGGATTAAAGCCCTCAGCGCGGGTCAAAGATGATACAGCACTGCAAAAAAAGTAAATTGCGAGCCAACCGATGCAGCCCAGCCACTAACACCCGTACCTTTGCCAATACTACAGGTTGTCTTCCGACCAGGGGCATATCAGCCAAATAGGGTTTGGGGCTGCGGCGACTGGTATTAGTGCAGAAGAACGAGGGAGCGGGGCAAACAGGCCACGATTTGGATATCATGCAATGACATGGCGCATGCCCAGCGCTAGTGGTTCGTTGTTATAACCCAGATCGAGTCAGCTACAGCGGCTACATCACTCCCAGTGATGGCATCCTCGTGAATGGTCACTTGGCTTGCGGCGATCATGATACGAAGGAGCTCGAGGATAAGATGTGTTGAGAAAGAAAAGAAGCCAGGCACAACTGTACAGCCACACAATGTGCCATTATCTAGATTCGTCATCGTCGATGATGCCGGTCCGGCACCCGCCGCCTTTTCACGTCTTCTCCTTCTCTTTGCCTTCTCCAAACCAGCTGTTCGGTGGCCGACCACTTTCTCGACATTGCTCTTTCTGTTTATCTTGTCTCTTCCATAGATATTTCCAGTAATTTCCATTCTGTTACCATTGGCACGTTTGAAGTTTCTGCACCTACGGGAAACAAGACTGCTACGTTATTGAAGCTTGAAGCTCTGTGTTTGTCTTTCGGTGGGATGCACTGTCCACTGAGCGCGAGGTCCAAGCTTCCATTTACTTGCTGTCAATGCATGCGTCTCTGGAGCTTTATGTGATGTAGGGCTGCCCCGCTCTCCGACATTGTCTTGACCTACAACACTTGTCCTTATCGATAAGCGTATTATATCGTCGATTTGAAATATTGGTTTGTATACGCTTCGACTCAGAGTCTCTCACCCTATGGGGGTGGGAAGGTCGAAAAAAGACAAGTTGAGAGGCTTCATGACCAATCATTGTGTGATCGTAGACGCCATCAAGTATGTATAGTGCTGTGGTCCCGCCTGTGATGGTCACCTGGAAAAAGTGAAAGACAAGGTGGCTCCATACCAAAATCCAAAGAATGCCCCAAATGCTGATGAAGAGTGAGTGGGTCGAACACCCTACCCTCGGCATAACACCTTTGCTCCGACCAACCAACCACGTCGTTTGGGAATCTCGTCTCTTTTTCAATATTGGCGATGTTGAAAAAAGACACCAAGCCATACACCTCATGTGTGAGGGAGGGGAGGATGGAACTCCTGCTCAGTCAACGGCTTTGAATTTACAGTATATTCATGCCGGACTGGCACCCACCATTGTTTGAAGTTTATGATAATGCCAGAACAGCGTTGCAGCCCATTGACAACCTTCCGCGGTTCCGGCCATCTTGACATCCTCCTCCTTGGGTCCAACATCCAGGCTCCAACACCCTCCCCTCCACCCAGAGCCACTGTTTCCTTATCTTCGGCGGCATCTCCATCTCCTCCACGCCCCACCTCATCCCTGCCTTTGCTTCATTCAATGACGCGGATGTAGGGCAACCTAGTGCACAGGCTGGGGGTTGTGCCGGTGGGGGCTACGACGACGAGTGAAGGCTCAGGTTCGGGTCGGACAACAGGTGGGGCTTGTTCGTGCTCAGCCTCCGCCATGCTATGGCTGGTAATTCCCACTCATGTCGCGGTATGCTAAACCAGCCGCCTGGGCCTCGACAGGCCCTCCACTCTCTTCCTCTTCGTGGTCATGTATGGGACCCAGCCTACATCCCAACCTGGGGTACCTATAATTGCCAAACCTTGATCTCGTGCGTGTCATGAGCCATAGTTAAAGCATGATGAGGGTGGTGGGATTGAAGGTGCAGTGGTATTTGTGGCAGTGGTTCAAACATAGGCGGTGGCTTGGGTGTGGGTGGTCGGAGTGGTGTGGCTGTGCATGTTGGGGCTCTTCAAAGTGGTCGAGCTGGTCCTTATGTCGAATGAGGATGGTGCTGGGGCCGCCTGTTTACTGTGGTTAACATTGAAGTCTTGAGGTTGGGCTTGAGCCTACAGTCGTGAAGCTGGGGTCGTATCAGCATCCATGTCCCCACATACAAAGACGAAGGACCTGCGTTCCTTGTGATCATCTTTTGGAGTTAGGCTTGATGTGGGTCCGTTCAGCCTTCGGTAAAACCAACACTTGACACCTTCAATGTCTGAAAAAGTGATAATAACCATTACTTCAAAGTCCGCATCTTCAGCCTCATCTCTTTTCCTTCCTCTGTGTGCTCATGCGTCCACTGCCATCTCCCTCCCTGTATCCCTGGCAGAAGCATCCAGGGCCCTCCTGGCGATCTCTGACTTTGGGGTCGGGCGAGTGGTAGTAGTTTTGTCATTTGTGATTTCAGTGAGGACAAGGGGCTGAGATAGAGATGAACATGAGTAATCTTGGTCTATGAAAAGGAGGAGGTCTTTACACTCCCCCACTAATTCCGATCGGAGTCCGATCGGAGTCCTAGGAGTCCTAGGACTGTCCTAGGACTCCGATCGGACAAAGGGATAGGACTCTATATAAGAGAAATCACCAAATTTCCCAGTCCTAGTCCGATGTCGGACAAGGAAAGTCCGATCGGACATCGGATCGGACTCGGAGTCCGATCGGAGTATGATCGGATTTTCCGATCGGAGTCCTAGGAGTCCAATCCGAGGAGTCCGACAAGTCCGAGATGTTGGGGCAGGAGATGTGCAACTACTTTA
>JABCKT010006786.1:0-18378 GCA_018858115.1 Tephrocybe rancida | reverse complement strand
CGGTAACTATGGCAGTCTATGACATCAAAGCCAAACACTATGATCCACTACAACCAAAACTCCGACTTTACTGATGTAGCAAACAGGTTACGCTGTAGTTGAGGTCCTCGGATTTGGTCCTCGGGAAAGGCTCGCAAAAACCAAGCAGCTTCTGGGTGACTGTTGATGAGCACATTGGTGATACAAGAATCCTCCCCAACGATGGCTTCGTTGAGCAGACTGAGGTCACTGTCCCGAAGCAGGGTATAGAGATTGAAGAGGCGCATCTTCTCTTGGCGGTCCAGAATATGAACACACTCTTCATCCCAGAGAGCCCAGTGGTTTATCCCCTTGAACACGTGTTTGGAGTGGGTGATAAAGAGGTGCTCTGACACATCCGCGGTGTACTGCAGTAATGAGCCAAGATGCTTGACAGCCCGTTGAAAGTGTTGAAGGAGTTCAAGTTTGGGGATATTAAAATGCTCTATGACGCCCTTCCTACCAGAACGTGCACCCACCTCTAGAATATGGTGCTTGTTGTCATGGAACTTGCGCAGGGCATCCTTCATGGCAGAGATGGTTGATTCTGTATGGCAGGGATATTGGGCAATATAGATGAAGTTGATAATAGCGTGTATGGTTTTGAGAAAGCTGCCCGACACTTTACCAGCGATGACCGCAACAAGAGTGCGCTGTATATCCCTGTGTTCTTGCCCAGTCATCTGATTGACGTGGGTGACACCACTGGCAAAGTGACGGTATCCGACACGTTTGTGAAGCACCCGGAACCTAAAATCGAGTTCTTCAGCCCCAAGGATTGCTTTGCATCAGACGAAGACATGGTTGAAAAAGAGTTGTGGCATGTATGCAGGATTTCAGGAGCAAGGAAGATCACCGGATCAGTGTATTTCCAGTCACGCCAGAAAGGTTGGTTGACGCCACTGAGTCCTTGATCCTTTGCACGGTCAATGAAGTCAGGTAGCTGCCACGGATCTGTTTTTAGACAGATTCACATAGCGTCGTGGGGGTATCAACTCCCCTCTGAGGTGGAGAAGGCTGGTCACTTCCAAAAGTCTCGAGAGTGGCTGTCGAAATGGGTAATGAGTTTTTGGCAACGCAAGAGATCAGCTGCTGCTCTGGGAGGTCCGCAGTGTACACAACCAGCAGAGTGTAGATTTGGCGTTCTGCACCCAACAGATCAACTGCACATGCTCCAACATCTGCAGCAACTTTTAACGATTTTGTAATGACGTCAAGGGATCAATGCCAAATGTGGGTGGCCAAGAGGGTCCTGAATCTCGGAATGGACTGCAAATTTTGGGATAGGAATGAAGCTGACACACAGCCATGCATGCAATGTCGCTTTTTGTCGCATGTCAGAGAAGATGTTGGATATGGTAAGAAACACCGGGTGCATTTGGAGACCACCGGTGCCAGTGGTGACATGTGTCTTATCAGACGCCAAGATGACTCCAACAATAGTTCCACCAATACCTTGCTTTAGGTACACTTTCTACAAAACATGCTTGGGTAAAATGGTAAAGAAGGAAAAGGGCCAAGGCAAGACACTCACATGAAGGGCCTCGAAGTTGTTAGCACTACAAAATTCAGAGTACTCCTTCTGCCACCCTCCTCCTTGCTTAACTCGGTCGTGTATACCATCGAAGTGCATATGGTGAGCAAAGACAGGGTTGCCGAAGAGATGACAGATGGCCTCCAGGCCGTCTCTGTACAACAGCCTGATAGGCGCCTTTGTCGGATATCCATCAAGGACTAGTTCCTCCAAATTCCACTTTGGTCCACCAGGCAGGCTCTTGATGTGGTCGCGCAGTTTGTTCGCAGATTGGAAGACCGGCCCAAGCTTCATTTCCCGAGTCTACGAATTCGAGGAGGGTGTCAGGTTGTGACCGGTTGGTACTGAATGGAAAGGGCACACCCGCTCAAGCTTGAGATATGTTGCAATCTGCGTCTGCGTCATATTTTCCATGAGAAATTTACCTAAGTCCCACTCCTTCTTGTTTTTGAAAGGATAATACACATTCTGTGCACGTTCGGCGGCGTCTTCAGCATATTCCATCCGCTCCAATGTGTTGGCCCGACGGCCATATGTCCAGGTGGGTGGCATGAAATATTGTCGGGTGCGACAGATTTCCATGTTGGTTGAACCAACCACTGTTGGCTTCCGTCTCTTGATCACGCGAGGCTGACAAGGACAGAAGTCTAGTGATGATGATAACCAACCGACTGCAGTGAGGCGGCGGATCCACTGGCATCATGCAGGCAGAGATTGATACACGCATGCTGTGGCCAGACTACATGGCTGTGTGCAGAATCAGTTCAATGTCACGTCACAAAACCTAAGAGAGGGGGTTTCCGCGAGGCTATTTGTTGGGAGGACACTGTGTATATAGTATGCGACTCGGCGAGACTCAAATGGGGGCGCAACTTGAAAGCAGATCTGCAGATTTTATGCTTATGTAACTTACCATATTAAGGAGGAGCCGGGGGACTCGGGTTTCTGGGACCTCTTGTGCTTTTTCTCTTTCGATACCTCCGATTGGTGTGCCGGATATGGACCTCAACAACTTCGAAGACCGTTTCGAGTGTTTCTGTGAGCTTATCCCCATTTTTGACTTCGGGCGTCTACTGCAACTATGCTGACAAAACAACAAACAAGTTGAAGCACTGCTGGGCCACTGGTGGTTTCATGTGCCGTGCTGTAAGTATAAAAACGTTTATTACTCGCTTCACTCGCCTGGACCTCAAACCAGCTTGTTCAACTCAGCTCATGTCTGCCTTCCATGGTCTGACAAGAGCCCTCGTAAACTTTGGCCCAATCTGTTTAACTCAGCCACTTTCCATGGTCTGATGGATCGCATTGAAATAGTCATTGCATCGGCGGATGCAAGATCGTTCAAAACCTCCTGGTGCCTATCTCTCACTAGTTCTCACTGCTCTCTCATGATCACAGTCCTCGCTTGGCGTGGGCTTGTCGCCGTAAACATCGACTTCGTTGAAGTTCAGAGAGTTCCACGACTCATCAACCTCATCAAGCGAGTCGGAAGCCTTGAGATTTCTAGAAGGGCACATTATGAAACCGACCATGAAATCACACTCGAGTGGCATCATGATTTACTACGGCATCACCTCACTTTTGTCAGCGGGACCTGAGTTCATGATGTGGATTTGAGCTCGGGCTCGGGTAGAGGTATAATCATTACGATGCATCATCGATGTGGTGCTTCGGGAGTCTCATTCATTGCGGCGCCAACTGGGCATGCACATGACAGGTTCCTGGAAGTAGCAACTTGAAAGGTGAGTTCCTTCCCACTCGGAATACCACTTGCAATAACGACTTCCTTCCTAGCCTGCGCCAACAGGTAGATCGTGAGCCACTACATATACCATAGTTAATTATCTTCGCTGTTGAGTTCACCCTCTGGAGTCCTTGACTTCATCAAATTGCCGTTCTCGAAAATAGCGTCAATGCGATGTTCACTCCATGCCGGTCTCAGATTCAGCTGGGAATGCATCCATTGATACCACTATTTCAAGCGCTGTATCCACTTGGCAGGGACAACGGTTTTCGACGAGTAACGGATAGCATTTGCAGAGAACATCATCAGATGCTGGTCTCCACTTTAATAAAAGCGTAGGTTGTCTACGAGTTTCGCTTCATACGCTCCTCTGGGTATTCACCCTGGCATGGCCACGATTTCAAGTGCGGATACATTTGGAGCGACATTTATTGGGGATCTTTTTGCTGCTATGTTGGTGCCGTCCTTCCTTGGTCACTGTCACAAGCTGACTATTCTGTTTCTAGCCTGTTAGGAATTGCCACCGTGCAACTTTCCGTTTTCCTCAAGACAAACAGGAAGATTGCGTTCCCAAACAAAATATCGGTATGTCACGTCAACTCCCAGCTTCGCTTCATCGATGCCTAAAGCTTGTTGGTTGTCGGCAGGTGTTATGTCTCTGGTTAGTATATATAGTCTGGTCTAGTTGTGTAGTGATTTACATCACTTCCTTCTAGGGTTTTGCTCGTCGTTCACTTTGTCATGGCCTCACATATGACTTATTTTTATCTGGTCGTCAACGAAAAAACTATCTCTAACCCGAAGGTCGAGATCGAGATCGTGTGGAGCTTCATTGTATGTTTTTCTTCAATTCTCAAAGCCCAGCGAAATCAAACGAATGACCCAGGGAGAAAGTACCTTAGAGGTGACTGGCTGAGATTCTTCGACGAAGGCATTCATTTCTAAACACTTCAGCTTCTACTAACAAGTATAACGCAAATGTACGAGGTTGCGATCATCTGCTTTTTGCTTGTGGCTGCTCATACTTGGAGCCTGTTTCCAGATTTTATTCGATGAGACTCTGGCAACGTAGGCTCGCTTTCCTTTTGGATGAAGTATGACTGACTTCCCATTTTGATCAGTCCTAAAGATTCAAAACAATCGGTATCGCGTTCTTTTGTTTGCACCCTTGGTGAGCATGGCATGATTCGAGCGCCGGGTTAAGAGTTGGTTCATTGAAAGTGATATTTTCTAGGTTACTTTGATCATGCTTGATCTCGGTATGTGACCTCGGCTCAACCTCGGAGGTAACTGGTACTAATTAATTAATATAGCCTTGAACATTTGTTCGTAGCATCTCTTTAATCCCTTGAGACCACAAAATTTGATGTTCTTCTCGGGAGCAGATCTCCCATCGCAGATGTAGGTGTTCCTATACCAGAATGCTTGTTTTGGAACAAACTCAACATGAACAGCTCAGGGGGACATACTATCGAGCATGTCTTACATGCGCACTGGGCCGTGAGTGCGTTTCTTTCGAGCATGGGCTCCATCATTGACTTGCAGGCGCGTTGACGATGAAGTGGGCTGTGATCCTTGACTTCGGCACTACGTCACTCATCGATTTCATACTTTGTATTCTGCTCATCTACGCCCTGGCAAAAGTGGGGAGGAAGCTTGACTGGTAAGTGATTGTGAGTTTTGTTGGTTGTGTACCAAGCTCAACGGTAACTTACACACAGGACAGACACAAGTGCCATTGTTGTCGCTGCATATGCTGTTAACACTGGTGCTATTGCGGCGTACGCTCAGCTTCTTCCACTATTCATATTTCCATCTAACCTCTTAAAAGGCTTTTCTCGCTTACCAGCCTGTTCTCGGTATGCTCCTTGTCCTCACTCCCTGTAGAGCTGTTCTTGATCAATCAACGTGCAGTATATTTTAATGCCTGGCAACCTGATATTTCTCGCGCTTAGGATCGTGCTTACGGGGCTCTACATTAACTGTTTGTTGGCAATGTATATCCATCGTTTTCAATTGAAAGTTGAAGCTGGAAGCTAACTTCCCAACTTCTAGGTTGAACGCTCGTTTTTACTTCCAACGTTCAGAGGGTCTTGTTAGCGTCACCTTGTCTCATGGACATGGAAGCGTGTTTCTGTATGACACCCCAGGCCCCCAAAGCCGTATCCCACCGACATCCAATAATCGCAATCACGTTACAATCAACGAGGCAGGGCTGCCGCTTTTCAAGTCGAAGAACGAAGCCAATCAGATTCAAGTGAGCGGCCATGCCCCTCAAAATGCCCTTAATCGTGACTGAATACCAGCCCCGTCTGAAGGAGATCCAGGTGTTGGAGGTGAAGGTGACAAAGGAACAGGCCGAGGTTTAAGACGATAGTGATTAGTATTCAAGTTTCATCTCCTAAGTTAAAATATCGTAGAGGCGACAAGCACCAGAGTCCCCAGCTCGTCGCCGGGGCTTTCAAATGAATGCCCTTGAAATAAATGCCGCATGTTATATTTATATTGGACACAGGCCAGTCCTGTACGACCTCAGGCTGTACATGCCATTGCTACAAATCGAAGGCCTGATTACTGAATTGAGGCCCATCTGAGTTGGCAATCTTCGGTCGCCTATTGTGCTCAACACAATCACAAGCCTATAAGGATTGCTTCAGTTTCAGGGAGCCCATGTATACCAGATGTATCCACCAGATATCGTTGTCATGCTGAGGGTTGATTGTTGGTGGGACAACCGAAGAACCCGGGGCACGGGGAGCCTATAAAAGAAAGGGAGGATATCAATGCGGACAGGCTTTGACCCGGCAGTGACTGGCATCTCTTGAGTTCGGACAGAGAACGACGGGAAATCTGTAAAAGAGAAAAGGATTCTGTTACTGGGAAGCCGAAGGAGCATGGCTACATCTCGACGAAGTGCGCTCAAGGGTGATAATTGAGTCGTGGTGAAAAACGAAAAACGAATCGGAGTCGGCTTGAACCAAACCCGGACCGTGTTGGTGACGTCACACATGCAATCTTGGACCCGACTCGCCATGTCGGCCCAACCCAAACTGCCTTTGTCCGCGCTGCCCCTTCCTCCTCCATCTCAGCTCTTAATCCACCGGCTCACCCCCGACCCACACACGCCCTCCGTCTCAGCCTTCCGAACCTCTGTCCTCCCAAGCAAACCGAGCCTGCAGCGTCGCGCTCGCCTCCTCGCCCCACAGTCTCATTTCTCATTCGTCAACCCCTTGCCCGTGCCGTTCCCATACGACATCGACCCCCCAGGCCCCGATGCCCCGCCTGTGGAGGACAAAGGAGCGTATGTGGAGGAGTGGCTGGCGAAGAGGGAGGCAACGAACGAGCGGCCTGTGGATGAACGGTACCCCAATGCCGCGCTGCGTATACACGATCCGGATCCGGAACTGAGGAAACAGCCCGTGGTGCTCCTTGGTCTTGCGGAGACGGCACTGCGTGATTGTCTACCGAACCTCGATGTGGGCGATGCGCTTGCCGTGCTGGGTGCACCATCGCTCTCTGACGAGTATGGAGATGAGGGCGATTCGCAGCCATCCGATAATCCGGATGCTGTTAAAGCACGGCAAGAACTCGTGGATGTGCTCAGCGGTCAGAGTGTCCTCGCTACCCCGAAAGATGTGGAGGACAAGAGAGCATTCGCACCGTGGTCCCTGCGATACAGTGGGCACCAGTTTGGCTCCTGGGCGGGCCAGCTCGGCGACGGGAGGGCGATATCGATTCGTGAGTACCTATCCTCACCTTTTTGACTGCCTGCTGACGTTAATGTAGTAACGACCCCGCACCCGAACGATCCAAACCAGCTCGTCGAAATCCAACTCAAAGGTGCAGGACGCACGCCCTTCTCGCGCAGTGCAGATGGGCTCGCAGTCGTTCGGTCCTCAGTTCGCGAATATCTCTGTTCCGAAGGTTCGTCCGTCTTCCCCTTGCTCCTTCCCAGCCAAATTCTCACCTGACCCTCTCCACAGCGATGCACGCCCTAAACATCCCCACCACCCGCGCCCTCTGCCTCTTCTCCCTCCCCGCCCTTCCCGTATCGCGCGAACGCACCGAATCAGCAAGCGTCGTCGCCCGCCTTGCACCGTCCTTCATACGCATCGGCAGCTTCGAGGCACTCAACGGGCCACAGATGCATTTTTTCGGCGGCGGGCAGCAGGAACCAAATTGGGAGGCCCTACGGTTGCTGGGGGAGTGGGTGCAGGGGGAGGTCCTAAAGCTTGGGATTAAGAAGGGGGAGCAGTGGGGCAAGGAGCTTGTGTTGGAGGTGGCGAGGAAGAATGGGAGGATGGTGGCGGGGTGGCAGGCGTATGGGTTTATGCATGGTGTTATTAATACGGACAAGTAAGTCAGCCACTGTTCTTGGAGGTATTGTTATGGCTGACATGGCTCAAGTGTCTCGATATTGGGGCTGACGATTGATTACGGTGCGTCTGCGTCCATTTTTTAATATATGTGGCTTACGAGAGGCTGACGTTTGCGACTTTTCGGTAGGCCCATACGCATTTATGGATGTCTTCGACCCATTGCATATATGCAACCACACCGACGATGGCGGTAGGTACGCATACAAGGTTCGTTCCATCTTCCCTTACAGTACTCCTTCGCACTCTAATCAAATATTCCGCGTACAGTACCAACCCAACATGATGTACGTCCCCCTCCTTCCCTCCTTCCCACCCTAACTAACCCCACAAAAACAGAATCTACGCCCTCCGCGCCCTCCTAACCTCCCTCGCCCCCCTCATCGGCGCCGAAACCGCCCTCGGGCACGCCGTGCCCCCAAACTGGGCCGAGGGCAAGACCAAGGAAGAGCTCGCCGCGTGGCGCGAGGCGGGTATGCAGCTTAAGGAGGAGGTGGAGCGCGTGGTACAGGAGGAGGCGGGGGCTGAGTATGGGAGGCTTATGCGTAAGGTGCGTCTTTTCCCTCCGTTTCTTTTTCGGTGGAGTGGGTCCTGACGAGGTAATGTGGTGGTAGCGTTTGGGCCTGCGGTTCCCTGACCCCACGGACGAGGTGAAGCTCTTCCGCCCGCTGCTGGATATGCTCGAGGCGCAGCGACTCGATTTCCATGGGACGTTCCGCACGCTGTGTGCGTTCCGGCCTTCGTGGCTCTCTACCTCCACCTCTACCGCCTCAGAGGACGCACTAGAGGCATTCATCGCCAAACTGATAAGCAACACGCCCGATTCTCCAAGCGCGGACCGCGGGCGCGCTGCAGGGGAGTGGATGCGCTGGCTCGAGGCGTATGCGGCGCGGATTGAGAGTGCTGAAGAGAGGCCGCTGTGGGGAGAAGGAGACGGGGAGTGGGAGGCAGAGATGCGTGGTGTGAATCCGAGGTTTGTGTTGAGGCAGTGGGTGCTGGAGGAGGTTATAAAGCGCGTGGAGAGCGATGCGGATGCGGGGAGGCGGGTGCTTGGGAAGGTTATGCTGGTGGGTGGTAGTTCTTCTTATGGATACTGAGAACACTGCTGACGCATTACGCAGATGGCGACGAACCCGTACGAGGCGTGGGGTGCGGAGGATTCGGACGCCGCGGAAGGGGAAGAGTTGAGTAAGGAGGAGGCGGAAGAAAGACGCTTTTGTGGGATGGGGGAGAAGAAGATGTTGGGGTTCCAGTGTAGCTGCTCGAGCTGAGCGGTGCAGGTTTCTGCGCACTAGCACGAGGTGCGGACTGATACCTGAATACCATGTTCAGTAGATGGAGGAACCACGGTAGGCCTAGAGACAGGAACAAGACGATATTATTTGTATGATGTGGTTTGCTTTACTGATGATTTGTATATGTCGTAGACCGGATCTCTGACATGAGCTCGAGAGGCGCGTATCGCAGTGCTGGGGTGGTTATATTGTGTGCCCACGACACGCCAATTGGGTATCTACGCAGACATCAAACGAGGCGCCGCTGTAGCCAGACGCGAACTTAGCAGGTTAGCCATGTTCCCATCGCACGCCAAAACCGTGCTATCCTCCACATCTCGGCGAATCGCGTCAGCTTGCTCTGCAGTCCCAGCCCCAGACACGAGCAGAGTCGGGTCAGGAAACGCTAGTGCCTTTTCCCCTTCTCTTTAGTACGAGACACAGTAAGAGGGATCGACAGTGGATGTGACACGCGGCGGGACGGGCACTAGGTTATGATCGTAGTGTCTTCCGTAAGTGTTGTAGGTCAGCTAACTTGAGTTGGGGACTCTATCAAGGTGACAGGCCTAGGGTAGACGCACCCTCCCAACTTATTGCCTCGATTTAGAACTCAAGGCGGTCGAAGTCAATATAAAAGGGAAATTTTATTTCTAGTTTTGACGCGAAGAAATGCACAAGTCCAAACTTCGCAAAGTTGTTATAATATGTACTGTACCGCACTCTATATTGAAGTACTTGTATTGAGGAATTGAACACACCAAGGGAGGATTTGAATAACTCAAACACGCCTCAGCAAGTATCTTAAACATGTATGCTATTAGAGAGAATATGTTGTACTATATACATTACAAGAGGTAGTAACTACGAATGCGAAGCAAGCTGGAAAGGCAAGCACCTGACAAAAACACTTACTCGGTTCCTTTGAAGCCTGCGGTGAATCGTGCAGCGGGGTCGTGCCAACGGGCGGTGACGGGCAGGAGTATCAGGTACGCGATTCGTGGGTAGACGCACGTACGGGGAGGAATGAATCCCGCTGTTGAGCATATTGATATCATGCGTAGTGGGCTGAGAGACAAATACATTGGTAGACTGCTTGGCCGTTTCCTGGCCGGGGATAGGCGTGGTGGACGGGACGTCAACGAGTGTGAAAGGTCGTGGCTCAGGAGTATTTTAATAGTGGTGGAAATTGGGAGATAGATGGAGTCGTTGCGTGTGTGTTCTCTGTATTCTTGCAGATAGAGATGTTAGCGGGATCGAGGGGGCCAACAACAGCCACACTCAGCACCGAGCATGATTGATCCGCTGCTCGGATCTCCAGTTTCCATCTCGTAATATTGCGTCAATTATTGACCATGACACTCAAAAGGGCCGAAATACAGCCATCTTGAAGCTGGCTTGCGATGATAGGGGAGGAGGAGGTGATGCAGCATGGCGGCGACGCGGTCGACGATGGCAGCTGGCGTTTGTCGGAAGATGGTTAGATTACCACATCAGGCAATGACCACAATTCTGCGGACCATAGTATGCCGCCATCAAAATTAAAACTAAAAATATCCTTTTAGATTTAAAGTTCACTGCAGAAAGTCAAAAGTTAACTTTGTCCACCTCAGCAACACCTCTTTCGGCACAGCCTCTCTCACGCTCAGGCTAATACTAGCTATTGGCACCCATACACACCCTTACCAAGCCTATGGAATATCACATGCTATCACGAGAGACAGGTATAAAGGAGCGAACCTGCTGACAGCTCGAGGTGCAAATTCCGTGCCCATGTCGGCAGTGGACATGCCAAGGAGGGTGCCCCCTCGTCCTCCTGACTTGAAGGAGCTTTTCAAGCGCTGGAGGGCACCCTTCCGTCGCAACTCGTCATCTACCTCAGATGTCACGAGGACTTCCCTGCTCGCTCTCCATCAATCTGCCGATGCCTTCCCGCCGCTCAAAGGTGTTTGTGGAGGTGTTCTCGCAATCTGGGACATTGCAGAGGTATGCCTACATTTTGTCGTCAAGAGAATGACATCCTGACAGTTGTGAACACCCAGCGCGTAAGAGACTCCCGCAACAACGCGCAGGCCCTGGCCCTCCGCTGCTATGACATCCTCAACATTGTAGCAGACTCGGTGCCAGATCCGTCCGCCCTTTCATCTGAGATGAAGGCAAGCCTTGCGAGGTTCAACGAGTAAGCCCAGTCGAATGCCTCTACTTGTCACTGAGCTGTGATCTCACGCGTCGGTTCTTTGCAGCCTGTTGAGCGAGATTAGGGTGGCGTTAGACCTCATACAAAAGCAACAATGGAGACAACGCCTCACTCACCTTACACGCCATGAGGATCGGCTCCGGGGATTTGGGCAGCGTCTGGATGACGCCCGCCAAGATCTCCTCGTATGCAAATATTCCGCTACAAAATGATATCACAGCTGATTTCGAAGATAGACCTCTGCTACTCTACGGACCCATTACGTTGTTGAAGCTACTCATCGACACTCTGTAACTGAGTTCCAAAACATCGTAAGTGAATTCCAAAACATCGACATTAGGCTTTGCCGTATAGTACGTGAATTGTCATGCTGCTTTCAGAGAATGCGCTGCTAACCACTCGCCACATAGGAAAACCATGTCAAGCCTAATACACCTCCGACCCAGCAGTCGACGCCGTTTCTGACGGCTCCTCAGGCTGCATTCGCCGTCTCGGTCGTTTTATTTTGAGTCCCGATCACACCCCAGTATCTTGAAAAGAGGTGTCCCTGAATGCTCGGCCTCTGGAGACTTCCCCTCCACGCATGGGCAGTTTGAGTTCTACCTGTTCAGGAAAACACTGGCATTGTGGTCTTCCGGGGATTCAAAAACCTCGACCGTCTCGCCTCTCCTCTCCTCTCCTCTCCTCTCCTCTCCTTTCCTCTCCGTATCTGGCTTTGTTATTTAGAAATATATAGACGATCGGGGAAGTCGGCGTCTTTTATTACTAATTGTCGGACGATCTTGCACTATGTAACCTTGCTAGTTACTTAGACTGTCGAAATCCTTCTCCCGCCTGTTTTCACGTGGTGGACCAAATTGTAAATTACTATTGAGATAATATTGCTTTTTCTGTGCACTGGTATGAGGTGCAGACTGATATCCCAGTAGGAATTGGTTCTGGTCAAATCAAGAAAAAACGAGATGTACCGAGTAGGAACGTATAGGAACGTTTAAGATCAATTCCGGTCAAAACATATATGTCCGGTCCCATTCAAGTGAAATTTCTCGCTCTGATTCTTTTTCCCTCGATGTTATTCGAAAAACGACACACTTACTCGTTCCTTTTCTGGATATAATTAGACCACTTCAAGAACTTTCGGATAAGATCGATTTAATTATTATTGCGTCGAATTCTTCCTAATTCAACCATGATGTTTCTCGTATCCTTGTATTCTCTCAATTCTGCCTTGAACCTTTTCGATGTTGGATTCTCAAATTTCTGACTATATAACGGAGAAGAGCAGGGATGAACCAAATATATATTGATGACTATATGAATAATAAAAGTACAAGATACTACAACTATATGTGGGAGAGGGCCTTGTGGAACACTGACATGGCGGCAGATGTGCATGTAATCCAGGGTATGTCATGACTACAAGAGTCATTCCTATGAATAGTCAGTTGGGCTGCTGAGAAGATGATGAGGGTAAGAGGCATACATGGTCATCCTGTCATGTCAGCAAGGGTGATGAGGGATGTTGTTGAGAACCGCAGCTCATGACAGGCCAGAGTTGTTCGTTCCTATGAATAGTCAGTTGTCCCGGGGCACGGGCGCAGGGAGCACGGGCGCCGGGGCAGTGGTGAGCACCACGGTCTGGTACGCGAGCTTGTAGGTGCCCGAGTTGGAGAGCACGTGTGTTGCACGGAAGGTGCTGTCTGCAGTGAGGAAGGTCACGTACCACCCTTCGTGGTCGCGCAGCACCTGTGTCCACCGCCCATCTGTCACAATCGGCATCTCACAGAATAAAAAAGGACACGCACGAGATCAAGCTTGAACCTTACAAGAACACCAGCATGTCCTCCTCCCGTGCACTCCTCACAAGCAGCAGCCGCACATGCTCCATCCTGTTCTTCATAAGAGGGCTGCAGGCAAGACGACGAAGAGGCTACATGGTCATGCTGTCACGTCAGGGAGGGTGGTGAGAGGCATTGTGGAAAGACCTACAGTTCACGGGATGGGATGGCTGTGGACGGGAACAGATCAGTGAGCAATAACACTGGATCATTTGAGACACTAGCTCAAAAATCAAGCTATAGAAGGTAGAGGCAGGTTAGTTGGCAATAATGGCAAAGGTGCTCCTAGCAGCTGACCTTGCAGAAGTAAGGCTGCCAATATTGGAGACCTACAGCGCACGGGAAGTGTATGTATTGATGAGGTGTTATAAATGGGCGTTGTCGATGGATGTGGTGGACAGAGAGTAAGCATTGGGGAGTCCAGTGGTGAGGATGACGGGGGAGGAAGAAAACGAACATGTTTGTTGCATGTTCGAAAATTTGGTGTTCCGGCAGACTGGGTGAGTCCAGTCTGAGCTTGAAATGACTTAGAACTCCCCCACCACACCCGGACAGATGGGAGATGTGCAACTACTTGGTGGGAGATGTGCACCATTAACCTCCTCTCATTGTGATACTCCATACTGCTGCATAGGCACAAGCATGTGCACCTGTGAACTCCCTGTCCACCATTTTCGTTGACAAATTTGACACCATTCACCAACATCTCCACCTTCCTCACCCCGTAGTCTTATGCCATTAACCTCGAGCCCGCCATGTACAATACCAAAATTTGCAACAATATATGTATTTACATGTTCCATCGGGCTCATTTTCACAGACGCGTCACATGTCATAACTTAAATACCTTAGAAAACATATCCTCGCATAAAATATCTGTGTCTAATTAGATCTAATTGTATTGAGTTCAGATCGAGGGGGATCGCCGACACGTTTTCGGTCTCAGCTCATCTCCCTCCATCTTATTCGGCCGAATCCGTTTCTTTCAGGTGCATCACAATTTCATTCTATTATATCCGATACAATAAGATGCTATTCTTACTGGGACTGATACCTGGTAAACATGGTCAGAGAACAGAGGAGCAACTTGGGACAGGATAAAGAAAGAAAGTCATATTTGTAAGAAGCTACTCTACCGATGATTTGTATATGTCGCAGAATGGATCTCCGACATGAGCTCGAGGCATGTATCGCAGTGCTTGGGTGGTTATATTGTGTACATACGACATGCCAATCAGGTATCTACGCAGACACCAAACGAGGCATTGTGGGACAAAACCATGCTATCCTCCACATCTTGGTGAATCATGTCGGCTTGGTCCACAGGCCCTTCCATAACTTCAAGCGGAGGTGGCTGGTCATCCTCATAATCGTATGGTGGACCTTTGGTTCGAACAGGCTGTCTATTGTTTTCAATAAATGTTTAGAGGGAAAAACATCAGTTCAGCTCATACATACCCTGGATAAGGATAAGCAAGACTCAGTTCCAGCTTGATCAATTTGTTGTAGATCTGACCGGCAGAACTTCTGGTGGCGCAGGTGTCAATATCTTCAGGGACACAAGTGTATGGTGTTGGCCTAAGACACCTGTCCCTGGAGTCCCCGTTACCGTTGGAAAGAAGCCTAACACCCAGATACTAATAAGAGTGTTGTTGTACTTGATTGAAGAGGTGGGGATCTGTAGAGCGTCATAGCATGTTGCTCAGCACAGAGAATTAGATCCCAGACTTTCCTCCAATTCGTATCCAGAGGCGCCTGGGCCTGCAGTTCCCTGATCCGGCCGACGAGGTGATCTTCTGCCCGCTGCTGGATATGCTCGAAGCGCAGCGGCTCGATTTCCATGGGACGTTCCGCATGCTGTGTGGGTTCCAGCCTTCATGGCTCTCTGCCTCCGCCGACTAGAGGACGCGCTAGAGGCATTCATCGCCAAACTGATAAAACAACATGCCCGACTCTCCCAGCGTGGACTGTGGACGCGCCGCGGGGGAGTGGGTGCGCTGGCTTGAGGCGTATGGGGCGCGGATTGAGAGTGCTGACAAGAGGGCGTTGTGGGAAGAAAGGGATGTGGATGTGGACGCGGAGAGGGAGGCAGAGATGCGTGGTGTGAATCCGAGGTTTGTGTTGAGGCAGTGGGTGCTGGAGGAGGTTATAAAGTGCGTGGAGAGTGATGCAGAGGTGGGGCGGAAGGTGCTTGGGAAGGTTATGCTGGTGGGTGGTATTTCTTTTCATGGATAGTGGAAACATTATGCTGATGTATGTACTTACGCATTCCACAGATGGCAACAAACCCGTATGAGGCGTGGGGCGTGGAAGTTTCAGACAGTCCGCGGAGGAGTTGAGTAAGGAGGAGAGGTGTTTCTGTGGGATGGGGGAGAAGAAGATGTTGGGGTTTCAGTGTAGCTGCTCAAGCTGAGCGCTTGGGACTGCTGGTGCGGTGCAGACAGATACCTGGATACCATGGTCAGTGTATGGAGGAACCACAGCAGGCCTAGAGATAGGAGTCACAAACAAGGACAGAACAACATGTTTGTATGATGTATGTTACTTTACTGATGATTCGTATATGTCGTAGAATGGATCTCTAACATGAACTCGAGAGGCGCGTATCGCAGCTGGGGGGGGGGGTTGTGTTGTGTGCCTATGACATGCTGATCAGGTATCTACACAAACACAAAACAAGCTGGAGCTGGAGCCAGGCATGAACTTGGCAGCTCTGCCGTGCTCCCATCATGCACCAAAATTGTGCTATCCTCCCACATCTTGGAGAATCACGTCGGCTTGGTCTGCAGCCCCAGATACATGGGCAACACATGCACAAGCTGCGTGTATTGCGAGCAGAGTCGGATCAGGAAACACCAGTGTCTTCCCCTCCTTCAAGTTTTCACGAGCTGCAGTAAGAGGGATCGACAGTGGATGTGACATGTGGCGGGACGGGGACTAGGTTTCGTCAAAGTGTCTTCCACAAGCGTTGTGGGTATGTTCCTACATTAGTTGAGCCAAGTTGGGGATGCTATCAAGGTGGCAGGGTAGACGCACCCCCCCGTTTATCCCCGTTTACTGCCCCGAATTAGAGCTCAAGGCGGACCAAGTCCAACTGTCCAAGTACTGATTGTGAATCACAGTTATCATTTTTCATGTTATGGAGGCCACCGCCCTCGCTGTCATAACGCTCTCTCACCCGATCCCCAAGCCTGGATGCCAGTGTAACAAATTCCTGGGTGTGAATCATCAGGAAGATGAATGTCTTGTGCAGCCTTGGAGAAAATGTGTATGAACTTCTGTTTAAGTCAGCTTCCTGTTATTAGAGGTGCAGCGTGCGGCGTCAATCGGGTGAGTGTTTCCGAATCCAGTGGGTATTTGAAACACAGTTACTAAGCACCACACCTATATGTAGTAGTTTCACTGCCGTTCGGCACAGCCTCTTTTACACCCTTACCCAAGCCTGTGGAACATCACATGCTACCACGAGTGACGAGATGGGAATAAAGAAGTGAACTTGCTGGTGGTTCACAAATTCTGTACCCATGTTGGCAGTGACCACGCCAAGGAGGGTACCCCCTCGTCCTCCTGACTTGAAGAAGGTTTTCAAGCGCTGGAGGGCACCATTCCGTCGCACATCATCATCCATCTCAGATATCACAAGGACTTCCCTGCTCGCTCTCCATCAATCTGCCGATGCCTTCCCGCTGCTCAAAGGTGCCTGTGGAGGTGTTCTTGCAATTTGGGACATTGCAGAGGTATGTTTACATTTTGTCGTCAAGAGAATGCTGCCCTGACAGTTGTGGGCACCCAGCGCGTAAGAGACTCCCGCACTAACGTGCAGGCCCTGGCCCTCCACTGCTTTGACGTCCTCAATGTTGTAGCTGACTCTGTGCCAGATCCGCCTGCTCTCTCACCTGAGATGAAGGCAAGCCTCACGAGGTTCAACGAGTAAGCCCAGTCAAATGCCTCTATTTGTCACTGAGCTGTGATCTCACACATCGGTTCTTTGCAGCCTGTTGAATGAGATTAGGGTGGCGTTAGACCTCATACAAAAGCAACGATGGAGACGATGCCTCACTCACCTCACACATCATGAGGATCAGCTCCAGAAATTCAGGCAGCATCTGGATGACACTGATGAGTTCCTCCTTCTGAGCCGGAATTTTAGCGATCTGCTAATTTTCGCAGATATGTTCTTCAGTATTGATATGCAATCAAAGTGATCAGCGGCACCTTGGTCATCACTAAATCAGGTGATTCAACCTTTGGAAAACCTGATGTGACGCATCGGCATCACGTGACACACCACCGCCTGATGAATATTCGCTGGCCACTCTTATCGCTCCAAGAAAATTTTGCATAGAACAGAGACATCTGTCTAATTGGCTCTCTAAACTGAACCATCAACACACTTCTATTCACATGTCTTCTCCCAACACCTTGGTCTTTGCATCTACTTCTGCCACGTCTTCAGGGGGTTCCCTGGTTAAAGCTCCAATGTTCTGGATTTTCATCACTGTCGGTACTATCCTCGTGCTTCATTACCTGTACTGGAGGATCTGGGTGAAGGAGTTGGAGTCAGAAAATTATGACAAATGGGTCATTCAGGGAGTGGTCAGCAAATTCCGGTCCATCTTTGGATTACCAGCATGGAGGACACCTGCACAGCAAACACGGAGAGAACGACAAGCAATTGTGAGGGATTTGGACAGGGCTTTCAGAGAAGTACAACTCCTCCCGCTGCAGAGGCCTGCCAGGACCGCATCACCACGCGTCAATCGCTGCAGCTGGGCAGAACCTGTTAGCAGGTTTTCCTCAGAATCATACCTCCTGTTGCATGAAATCACGTCCACCATGTCCCGATCTGATCACGCATCACATTCCTGCATACGAAGCCTGATCGACGCTTTCCCCTTACCTGCACAAGTTTGGCAACGTACACACGACATCTGTCACAGGATCGACCTCGCTATTCTTAGCAGGTCTTCAATGGAAGATTATCACGCGATGCACCCGAACCTTTGACCCTGCCTGGGTTGCGCATGAGAAACCATGCCAGGATGGCATTGCCAAATGCCGAAGAAGAGGTCTGATGAAGAACCCGGGTAGATTTCGACGAAAACGGCAGTATGATATTGTTGGAGCCTGTGTACCCCCATTCCTTCCATCACCGCCCATTTCCGCCCGCTGTCACGTCTAAATGCGGTTACCGAGCCAGAGTTTTACGAGCCGTTGGCGGTTCCTTGCGCCACTTCGCCGAAATGATCGAGTATTGTTGTTCCTCTCTCTCCATTTCACACTGCCGCTATTGGATAAAGTATTGGGCAGTTTATATAGTTGTTTTCAGCTCATCTGACACTTATGCACCCTCCTTTTAGTCATATTTTTACTCACCTATTCAAAGAAAGAGCAGCTGAC